>WEDG01002330.1:0-124317 GCA_017591395.1 Schistocephalus solidus
CGGTAAAGAAAGTATCGGCCGTTCGGAAGCAGTACCGGCATGGTACCGCATCTTCGTCGCCATCATCCCGTGCCATCGATCGCTTGCCCAATCGAGCAGAAAACCATTTTAACCGATCATCAGCTTTCTGAAAACTGTGATTGAATACCAGCTCATTTTTTAGTGAAGCCCATGGATGGTTGCTGAAGGGACTTCCGATAGATCATCCTTCCGGTCGTTCTGATATCGGTAGTTATGTTTGACCGACATTATACGTTGAAATCGGTCAGCTAAGCCACCATCCTCATTTTTCTTCAGTAACCAAATCATCTTCGTAAAATACTTCAACCTTAACATTCAACATTCAATAAGACGCCATCAGACACGGTATCGAAATAGTTTGACCATGGTATGTTCGTCAGAAAGACGGGCTTCAATCCGATAAACATGTTCAGTGCAGCCTGGCTTCATCCCGAATCAAGACGCCAACGAGCATCCTTCACGGTATCTTCTTCGATACCATCGGTGTTCCAGTCGCCTGACGTTCCCACCGGTCTTCTGAATGGTTTATAATGTTCGTTCATATCGTTATGTTAGCTTTACCAGTAGTAAAACGTATCGCTCTTCAATAATGACGCTTAATAATGTTTCGCGGATCCGATGACGCGATTGACGCGTCATCGCCGATATCGAGTTTATCTGACGTTAAAACATCCTTCGGCGTCACGATTCATAAACAGCAGCCGACATATCAAACATCGCCTGCGAGCATACGCTATCGAGAATGGAACAACATACGCCTTAACCTGATTCCGCATACCCGTTATCCTTCCGTTTCAAGAACGGAAAGCCCACGAACGATACCGTAAACGCCGTCATCCTTCCAGTTTGCCGTTAACCTGGTAGAGTTGAAATAATATGATGTCCTTCGATCGATATCTACCTCATCTGGTCTTTACCCTAACCTTAAATTCAACTCTAACCGTCCGATATCCTCGCTTTTGATCCAACTCCATACCGAAAGTTGACGTAAAGTCACATTTAGTCATCGCCAGGATCTCTGGCTTTACCGTTTCCACAGACGGTAGTTTGTAGGCAACCGTTAGTGCTCGTTCAAAAACAATATCCCGGACGAAGCAGATGACGATTAAGAAAGAAATAACCTCGTTTTGCGCATACTTTGAATTGAAAATCATTGCATTGATGAATATATATTCCATTGCATTTGGCGCCTGGCGTTGAAGAAGCTTATGTTGTTCATATAACAGTTCTTATGAGTTCTATTGGTGTTATAACTCCATTGATTGTATGCAGTTAATTAGACGCAGCATGGTCAGCTCTTACCACTTTGTTTCGATTGAAAATCAATCAAGATGCGGCCCGCCCCGACTAACCGCACACGCACCGAAAGTCAGACGTACCGAAAACACAGCCCGCCGCGCGGGTAAAATATCATGAAGGATTCTTCCCGGTCGTTATCCAGTCGACCGTAGCTCCGGACGCATCATCAGCCCAGCTAGTTGTTCAGTATATAAAAAGTCAGAAAGGCCAATACGCATATTTACCACGCGTCTTTGTCGATACGACGTTGGCGGGTATATTGCCAATGAGATGATGCCAGCTCAATCAGTCGTTGGTATCAATTCAATTCAGCCAAAGCCGTATGACAGAACAGATAATGGGGAGATTGAAGTCCGAGTCGAAAGCAGAGTTGTTCGGCGCGAAGGGTTCCAAAACGATGACTAAAGCATGACAACAACAAGATATCAAATAAACCGAGAAAGCAACGCAGAGTTAAGCCGACCGTGCATACGATTCACCAGATAAAAGAGCATATTACATACACGCTTTCATTTTAAAGTAAAGCATTTCAACATTTCGCAAAGTCGTTATTCCATTCACGGTATCGCAAACAACCGAACAGAAAACAGACGACAGCAGGCAACGAAAATAAGATCTGAACGAAACGTCCAAACAGAGTCAGCCGCGTCATTGCGATCGTCCTGGCTCAATTCAAACACGAGATATAAAACAAAGCAGATTAATAACAGAAAACATACAGATCTGGCGGTCACGTCCCATCTTGTCAAAACGGTAACCGCTTCATCGACAGCCCCGACGCCAAATCAAACGATTTATCGTCGGATGCGCATTACCGAGCCCCACAGCATTATAGGCGGCAACATTGCGGCACGGCATTTCCTGCCTTGAATTCGCATGGTCGCCAGTCGGTCGCCGCCGCCGACGAAGAGCAACATTTTAAATGGTTTGGGAGGGTAGATGGTTTTCTGTTGAGCCGTTAGGTTGTAGCCTATCGACGAAAAGCCGTTCAGGTTGTTATCTTTGGTTAGATAGAGTTCTTCTGTAGAGCCTTTATGTCGGATAGTTGATACGAGGCGATAATCAGCCTTTGTCGTAGCCCGAGTTGACAGGTCATCATGATGAACATAAAGCAGCAGTTGAATGATTGGCAGCTCCAGTTGACGGACCGCGCAAATACAATGGAAAGAAGTTAAGCCGTTGTTACATTGTGCGACGAACAAACGGCGAGTTCGAAGCCGTCGTACAGCAAGACGACAAACGTCAAGAAACCCGTTTGTCTTATATCGCTCGAAACATAACCATCATCTCCTCGGCAGCCATAAATCCAGCTGGCACAATAGCGTCATCGAAACAGTTAAAGTTCGTCAATAGCGTTGAAATGCGAAAGCCAGTCGCAGTTTATCTCGCATAATGTCGAAGTCGATCAAAGAACCGGACGTTACCTTATTTAAGATGTCTTCTTTGGTGATACGCCGATATAATATTTTCAGGAGCGAACATTTCAAGACACTGAGCGATTACCGTTGCCTGCCGTCGAAAGGGCGTCAGCGAACGACCACATCCGACCGTTTAGATCGACAGCACACCGCCGCAGATTTAAATCGATGAAGAACTTCGTCTCGACAAGATATCAATGGCGCAATATTAAACAGCCGGTTATTAAACCACAGAATGCGAAGTGGTACAAGTTGGTAAACTTTCGCCAACAGGCATACGAGAAGTCGGTTGCGGTCGTTACAGAGAATGCGAATACGACGGTTCAGTTTACTGGAGTGAACATTGCAGACGAAATATTCGATGTCACTCTTTCACTCGATCTGTAACGGTGTCGAATAGTGCTGAGAGCGTGCAGCGACGAGAGGATGGAAGAGTTATTCATCTGTTTTCGGGGCCTGCTTCGAAGACGTACTGACTTTCGATGTGAACACGCACGGTTATGAAGGGGAGTTGTCGTATCGCAGAGGTATCAAAGTAGATCTTTGGGGAACTATAGACTGCATGTTGAAGATGAACAGCTGGTCAGGCCGGTACAGAATTATGAATAGCCTGAACTTCTGTTCTCGACACCAGTTACACGCAGCGCGGAATTAACAGCCGTCATTCCCAGATGTTCACGAAACCAGGTATTCCTGCACCAGCGAGTAGTCACCGTCGCTGAGCTGGAAGGAACACTCCGCCAGCGCCGCAGCCCGAACATCAAGGCTGCAGGCGCTGGTCGCGCGAATAAAGCCAAAGGCATACCAAACGCCATGGGCAAACGGTATCTCATCGAACGCAGCAGGCAAAACATATGAGAGTCCCGACGTGGCACGTTCACTGCCGGAATGCATTTCGGAGACGAGGTGTTTCAGACGTCCTCTGCCCTAGCAGTTCAACAAACGCCGTAAAACGTCCAGTTCCGTCGCTGCAACAGGCAATGTTAGTCGGTCGATTCACGTTCGGTGCAGCGGAACACCGCAGCACGCCGGATTAACGGTTTAGCCTTCGCATCGCAACGAGCTCACGTCGTCATCAATGTTACAACAAAGCCTCGAGCGTCACCATCGTCAACGCGAACACGGGGTTCAACGTCATGGCAACTGGCTCCGCCCATGTTCCTCAGAACGACGAAGCGAACGTTATCGCCTCGCCACACTATCCGGTAAACAGGGATCACAAACCGGGATAACAGCGGTATCGCCCATCGCCGACCATCACCAACGCCAAACGCGCCCCAAAGCCAAACAAGCCACTTCGCTCAATACGACCCGGTGTCAGCAAAGTGATGACGTTGCGCAACACTTCATCAAGTAGCATGATGACCGAGTGAATTACCCTTCACTACGCAAACCAAAAACCCAGAATGGCAATCATTCACCACCGTGAGCAGCGTCAACGTCTTCGACGATAAAATGTAACGTCAGAATAATAGACCATGGAGTCCACAGCCTTTACTCCATTCATATATATATATATATATATATATATATATTATTACATATAGTGCGTATCATCGATCTGTTTAGCGAACATTTCATAAAATTCCGTTGTTCTCGGAATCGATCAGAAAGGCGACGTATGCCGATATCTCATGATGAATTCAGTACCTTACCGATGACCGGTTGACGACGAACATCCAGTCCACCATCCATTACGTCAATAATTCGCTTAATCGTCCGTGAGCACCCCAGTCTGGAGTTCCATACAACAAACGGAACACAAACGTTCCCCTACAGACCGGCATCACCACACCAATCACATTCCGATCGCAACCGACACCGTATTTATCGACCGCATCAAGGTCGCGGAGCCTGAACCAGGTGTTCCACACTCGACATGACCGAAGTTGACGACGGTTGGACAAGTCAGAAACGGTTATCCCGGAAACGCCCCTGTTAAATGGTCCACATTGTCAAAATACAGCCATACATACAGGCATATACATATTATTGGCTACATATACAGCGCATTCATCGTAATGACCGTATTGTTCACGCCGGTTAATAAAATGGCGGTCTGGCGCGGAAGATACCGATTATTTTACGATAAAATACTGTTCATTAGCGACAAAGTAAATTATCGACACTTCGGAAGCCTGTTGAATATCGTCAGATATATCTAAATAGTAGCCAATAACCTCTCGATTAGCCACTTTGACTGTTCACCTGCGTTTGTCGGTTTCATCACTTCCGAGATGGAAACATGGCTCGTCCCGGAGCCACAGTTACCGATAACTCCGAAATCGCCTGTGAAATTTACGCATGCGGCGGCGAAAGTTGCATGTCGTTATCATTATAAACCGGCTTAATGACGTTGGTTTGGTGCGTACCATGGAAATATATCGTTGTTCATTGGTTGTTTTATAGAGCACTTCCGAACCGATGACATCGAACCATTGATGCGACTGAATATTGTCCGGAATACGTATTTAGTGAATTGATACTTCACAAACACGTTCAGTAGAATGGCAACATAGTTCATTTCGACTATTTAGCCATCTTCGGTTATTATGACCACGAGCAGCCGTAATCGTTTTCTTAGGGGACTGGCGCGGAAACAAACTCCCGAAATCTCCATTTCGACATTAGCCTGTTAAAACAGTTATCTGAACTCAAAAGCGTTATATTAAAGGGGAAACTGGTAGCCGTCCTTTCGACCATTTCGCGCTTAGTTTTCGCGACGTCATGGTGAATCGATGTTGCCAGATCATCTGTAAAATCCCGAAAACTCGGTTATTTTAACATTTTGCTTTCGATTCACGAGGCATGGACGCATTAACGCCTGAACAACACAAACAGTCGATAGATGCGCATGACTGAATTTTCATCGGCAAAGGTGTCAGTTTTCGCCTGGGGCAACGATAAAGTTGTGGTTACGCAACCCACGGCTCGACGCAATTTCAGACTTCGCAGAAGGTCAACGATGTTGGTAATTTTATAAAAGAATCCTGGCTAATTTCATTGTTTGCACCATAGCCGATAACTCGATGGCTGAATATCGGGTTCGTTGCCGACGGTTGGCGAGAATCGCGTTTCTTTCGTCGCCACCGATAATTTGTTCAAACCACCAGACCAGTCAATAAGCTGAAAGGAGTCGTTGTGCCTGGCCTTTCAAAACAGCCGCATTGTCCGCCGTTATCACGCAATCCCACCACGCTCGCGTCTTCTTATCTTCAAAACGCATAAACAGAAGTTGTGAACTTTAGGTTATAGTGTTTCGACGATTTCACCCCAGACATCACATCGGGCTTTGTCCGGTTATCAGCCACTGCGGTTCATCAGACGCAAACGTTAGTGCAGACGTGACCCGGCGTCGCATGCCAGCAGCATCATGAAACGCCCGACACAAACCATATGCCACATAAAGTCGGCAGCATCCGCGATTTGCCGCACCTCGACAAAAGTCACGTAAAGCCAGCCACCGTCGACTGTATCCGCGAACAATATCGTTATTCATCGCAACCAGAATAGCTGCAACTTCGAGTTAGTGTCGTTCGTCCTGAAATGATTTCCGTTTGCGTTTCTGGAACGCAGAATCGATATTTTACTCGACTCATTCCCTGAGGCAATGTGGTTGATACGATGAGAATCAGTTATTTAGTCCAGTTCAAAGTTCGTCGAATCGAATTGCCGCAACGGAACTCAGTCGCTTAACGAACGTTTATGTCATCGTAAAGAGTCGAATCCGTTTCTGCCAACCAAATTAAAGTAACGAACTACCTCTACCGCGACAGTAAAACCAAAGATGTTATTTCGGCAAGAGACAAGAGCGACAAAAACGAAGGTGCCGACTCAGTGATTGCGGGTTATCAATAACGAAGAGCAACGCTAAGATTCATAGTTAGGTGCCGATCTCAACCGACATGACCGACAAATCGCCATCAGTCATGGTGTCAAAAGAAATTTCGGGGAAAATGTTTCAGCTGAATTAGACTTGCACCTGCGCGAATCGTATCAATAAATCTTCAGCCTCAGAAAGCAGACCGTTACGGTTTTGCCGACAGCTTCAGACAGTCGTCATCTCGATCCTCATTCCTCAGCTTCGGCTTCGGTCAGCTGACACTGATTCAGGAGACAGTTCGGTAGATACGAAAGTTAATATAAAATCTTATCGTTCATGCTACGATTCTCGTGAGAAGCGCAGCCGAAATTTCAGGTGGTACCGACGACGAACATCGTTATTCAACCATGACGATTGAGCACAGGCCTTTACCAAAGGGGAAAGGTTGACGACGGTCGTCTCCCTCATCTTCGACCTCTTTTCCATAACAGGCAAGACGGATACCGCCAATCGCATATTAAGAATGCCAACAGTGACAAGCGGGGAGACGAATGGTTATTCAGGCTCATTAACCGTTATTGCCAGGCATACCTTCAATTCAGATCACCTGAAGTATCGACCATGATTGCCGATCGTAGTTCGTCTGCCGATGACAGCTAACGAGCCAGAAATGGCCGACACCACCTCAGCCGTCGGCATTACGTTACTCATTACGTTTCTGTCATTACTGGTTGTCATTACGCTGAAGTTTCTGGAAGGGTCGACTAAAGACAGTAAGACGAGGTGTCTGCACGATCGGTCGGTCAGCCAGCAGCAGATGTTCTATGTAGATACGGAGTGTTACGACACGGTATTTATACTATTAAATACTACTTTGACAGATTGTAGTGATACACTTTGACGACTCGAGTTTAATTATTTATCAGCGAAGTCAGCACCGGTACAAACCCACAAAGCAAAGAGAAAGCCGTTAAATACGGCCAGCGTTCCCGCGAAGCCGTCATACCGCCAGCGCCTGCGTGACAGTCAGCCATGCCTTCGGCTCGTATCTTCAGTTGGCTAGAGTTTTGCCGTGCTTAAGTCAGATATTCAATGGTTTGTCACAAAAGTGGGTCAGATACCATTGCACGCACGAAATCCTTTCGGCTGTTAAAGCTGGTCAGCCGATGTTCGGGACAGCTTTACTTATCAGAAGTCAGCAGATGCCAGGGTTGAACTACGCATCACGCCTTCAATTGGCATCTAAACAAAGCTGGCTGAAAGCTGCTGGCACAAAAGTTCCTGAAGTACGGGCGTGAACCCATATCGCCGTTTTTCATTAAAAGCGGTGCCCGGTCGGGGTTCGTCAGCCTCTGCCAAACCGCAACCGATTTGAAGCTGCATTTGACGATAAAGTAATTCGCATATTCAGTAACTGCCTTCAACCACCACGTCCGTCCTCGACCTGAAATCCCTGAAAGCCGATCAGACGACCAAATCCTCAACAGCCGCCCGCCGACGACCGTCAGGCGTCACTTTTCCAACCTTTAGCGCAGTGCTCGGAGCCCGCACACAGAAGTCCTACGAAAGCCGCATTTCAGCACTGCACCGAAACAATCATGATGCGCGTTATCGGCCTCCGTGGCCCGCCTGGCCGCACAATCATCTCCACCGTATCATCGACAGCCCATATTTCTTAGAAAATAATCCTCAATGGATGGGAATGGAATACAACGTGCCGGTGCCAACGCGTTTCACTGGTTCCACGCCGAAAGTGAATTTTCGCATATTTCGATACCAATTTCCGCTGACAACCATTCCATTCTCCATCCATTTGGGGACAAACTTTCCAAAGATGTTTTCTCATCATCATTAAAATAATGCATGAACATGACAATATCTATGGAGGGATGGACGACATGTTACTGCAACTTCTGTGAAGCGCAAGCTTCAAAACCGGGAGCACGAACCGGAATTTAAGTAGGTCAACTCCTCCGAAGTTGATCTGCGCGCTGATCGATTCTTCGGGTGCAAGCGCAAATGCAACTCCTTTTTGGGACCTCCAGTAATTCACGGAAGCTCACACTACGCGCTAAGGCTGGAGTGACTTCATTTGGTCAATCGATAGCCCGAACAGCCAGTCAGCTCCTTCCAAACGGCTGGAGCACTGGATCACGATCAACCCCAGGATTCGCACGTCGTCATGATGAGACGGTAGTGAGGACTAATGGAGGCAGGTAGCATGGATGCATGGTAGGTCTGATATCGATTGGGTGTTGAAGATGGGAGTTTTAATCGATCCTCTATCGCAAACCAATGGAGCTTCCGAAAATCAGTTCAACACTAATTAGTAGGGATTTTTGGCAAATTTGGAATAATTTATTCGACCACTCAGGAAAAACTTGGCGGTCTCGGTGGATCTCGAATCCACGCCAATATAGGGAAGGCTTTGGTATAGCCAACGCTCTTAGCCAACTGAGCTTTAAGAGATTCAATTGGAAGGCGTGAGTTTAATCGCACATGGATCAGCCATCCGCCCAGCCTACTGCAAACGTCTGGAAATTCCCCCACTCTGGATAAAGCAGCTTTTCTGTCCAAGCAGGACTTTTCTAAGCAATCAATCTAGAATCCACCGGATGATGACCAGGCACAAATGTCTTAGTAGAGGATTTCGGTAGATTTTCACATTTATCTGACCTAATCTGTGATAAACTCGGTGGGATGCGCACACACGACAGCAAGGGGAAGGCTGCCACAGCAAAGCTCTAGCAACGGAGATACGATAATACCGGGAGCTGTGCGATCGAATCATTAGCTGGCGGTCACAATGGAATCTGGCTCCTGGTGGCCTCATAGCTCAGTTTACTAGAACCTCTGGCCGTGGCCAAACCCTCCTTGCTGGCATGGCCTGAATCCTCTACTGAGGACGCCACTTTTCACTGGTGGGGTCAAACGAATTAAACTCTAGCTCATTCAAAGCGTATCCCTTTCTCAGTCTATTCATGTAAAGTGAGCGCAGAAGGGTTTTTAAAGAGAGCACTCATTTCTAAATAATTGTATAGGTACTCTAAAAGCTGCATTAGCCTTCCAAAACATCTCACCACCTTAGAACTGTCTCAAACCTGGCGACTGGGTATTTCCGTTACCGAAACGCCTCATCGATCGCCAACGGACTCTCACCTGTGCCACTCTGTCTTAGGCTATTCTCGAGTCCGCCGCCAGCAGAGACACAGAGGCTAGTAGTAGCTAGCAGTAGTAGTAGTAGTAGTAGTAGCAGCAGTAGTAGAAGCAGCAGTAGTAGTAGAAGTAGTAATAGTGGCAATGTTCACAATGTCCATCTGAAGACGAAGGGTGGGTGAAGTGGCCATTTCGGCCCACATAGCTGTCATCAGCCAGTGGTAAGGAGCGTTGGACTTCTGGATCAGCGGGTCATGGACTGACTGCAACCACCCGACAGCACACCCGGCCACCGGCCAACGAGCCCAAAACACTAACCCAAGTCCCCTGTCCCGCTGGCACCCAATACGTTACCGGGCAAAAACACTACCGGCATGGTGCAACAGACGAGGGCACGACCGATGCCCATTCCCCAGCAACTCCCCAACGCCACCTATTCTGTGTTCATCCTCTGTCCGATTTATCCGCATATCTCAGAGCACCGGACCACCTGGGCGCTCTAAAAATTCCCCCAACCATCAAGCCACGAGGTCCATCGTGTGTCCCACCACGGGGTGGACAAGGACGATGACTGGTGCATCTCAATAAAGTTTTTAATTATATTAGACTTCGAGGTATCTGGTACCGAACTGTGTCCTCCTGAATCCGGTGTCGTGACCAAGCCAAGAAGACTGAAAGTGATCGGATGCATAACCTGACCCATTTACATCCTAGAAACTGGTAGTCTGGTTATGATTGTCATTAAGATATAGCCCGAGTCTATTTGCTCTGAGAGGCACAGTTCGTGAGTGCGATCCCGCCTAAAACAGGTGCAAGTCCAGTCTCAGCAAATCCTTTTATATTTTCCCAAATTCCCCAGCTTTTGACCATACAGGCTGATAAGCATTTATCCTCAGAAATTTCATATCGGACAAGGGTCAACCTATATGAATATCTATAGGCACGATTACCTTCGTTAGTGGAGCATTAACCCGCAATCCTTGGAGTCAATCCTTAGCTCGCTTTTATAGTTGTCTCTCTTTTGCGTGAAATAGGCCCTACGGCGGAGGTTTTACTGCGTGAGTGGTACATCGCGACCAGAATTTAAATTGGAGCGAAGTTCAAATTAATGCTAGTTACTAATTTGGTTAGCAGGAAAACCTAGTTCCGGCCCTTCCTCTTACACGGTGCACGCTGAGCATCTCGTTCAGCATTTGGGAGTTTCACAACTACGTTTGCGATACAATTCCCATGGAAGGATTCGGCAGACTGGTTGACGACATAGGTTCGCTTTCTGCAAGTTCTCATCGGGCCAGTACATTTAGTGAGCGGAATGGGCTTCAGGTAAAAATATCAATTTCTGCTCTTTTAGATTCCAAGAAAATTAAGAAGCGCGAACTTGAGGAAATCCTGGACTAAAACTTTTCCAGGCTCTGCTCTAAAGTTGCTCTTTGAAGATCTGATTTAAAACCACGCCACCGCTCCAACAAATCCACCAACATCCTCACCTTAGAACGCACAGACATTCAGTAGTGTTCAACTACGCATTTTTACCGCACTCAACATCAAAGTTACTAGCAAATGCCCAGATGCCTGTTTTCGCCGGTTTGCGCCACCAAACGGCACGGCTGCCAGGGTTTGGCTCATCTGTGGGTCCTCGGCGTTTCTTATGTGTTTTCTGGCATACGAACGCCAGATTCCATCCTACCTTCTTTATTTTCCGAGGAAATTCACGCCGCATCTGAAGCAAAACCTCCAAACCACCGCCCTAATGCCGGACCAAAGCTGATATGAATATCTAGGTGAAATCCATCAGGCACCGCGAAATAAAGCTGTAATTCCACAAGCAACATTACCCAGCCGACCAGAACCGTCGCGCAAACCCGCGCTCAAGCGATACAACAAGAACACAGCCTGCGGGTGCTGCGATAAGCAGCGATAAAGGCGGATGGCGCAGAAAGTTGCATGCAGATGAAACAGCGGACAATACGCTGTTTTGAAGGCCAAAGACTGGCAACTCCTTCGGAAAACCTACTGACCCGGTCCGAGCGCATCGGCTCGGAACGGAACGTCGGCGGCAGCCAATTTTATTACCGCGCACAGAAAAACGAACAACCGCCAACCATCCATGCGCACAAATCCAGCGTAGCTCACCGGGCCATCAGTATAAAAAGCACAAACAACGGTTCATTTCCAAGTCCAAACACCAAAACCCGACCCTACAATGAACCCAAAATATTTTGTAAAGTTCCAGGAGTTAACTAAAACTGGACATAATTTCACGTGGCTACTCGAAAAATATCCTACTATGTTACTATTAGGCGGAAAACTATTTTTAATCTAAGTGAGTAGAAAATTAATGATCACGCACTTTAATCTCAGATCGAACTTTGATACTCAAAATGTATGACTAAGCTTAATGATTGTTCGTCAATGACGTTGAGTAGGTGGTCCCTACTATGCCTCGGGTGAATTTATAGAAAATGACAAATGACAAAATGCTTTCTCCAGGATTTACACGATGGAATCTGGTAAACATGGTCCTATATTTTGTAGACATCACTAGAAAACTAAGCGCAGAAATGGTCAAAAGCAGTCAAAAGGACTCCTCTAGTTTGCTGTATATAACAACCTTTTTGAGTTCAAGGACTGTGACTTTGAGGGGAAATGCGCGGTAGTTTCTTGGAAGGCAAATGTCAGATGGAAGTTTCAGGTTTGTTTCCATAGTCCCTAAGAGGCCGATGCAACCTTCGGGGAGGTCACGCGAAGAAGCCAACCAGAAGTTAAAACGAAGTCAGAAATACGCAACCCGCTTCCCAGGTGTCCTTTAGAAATTCTACTGAACGTGATTTAGCAGAAGTATCAATTCCTCCTCGTACATATTCCGGTTGTATTAGTCACATCAATGTCCTGATGGTTGTTGATGTCATCAGACTGGAATATAGCCTCCTTAAAGCAGCAGCTTAATAGATTGTATTATATCCCATGAACACGCATTACCCTGGGCTAATGCTTAACGTCACTGTTAAATGTAGTTTATAATGTTCGGTGGAACGCTACTAGCCAAACTCCCTCGCGCCACCATACCATATGTATAATTCTTTGGAAACGGTGGATTTCCTATTAGTCCTGGAGTTATCGGGGAAGCATTAATCCTGTATAACGTCCAGGACAGGGCCATGAACCCGTATTCAGAGGGTAAGGCGCTGACCTTCACAAAATAGGTTGATCTAAGTATCAGGGGTTGGGGAAACCTGAGTATAGGTATGGCTATCTGACGATAGCTGGTAGGCTAGAATGAGTTATCAAAGTTCTACGTTCTTTGTCGACAATCTTTACCGTCACCTAATCAAATTGCCTTTATCACGCTAAACCAATATGCCTCCAAATTTGCTGCTAATGTTCATTTTTGTGGCTTTTACGGCGTGAACTAGTACGGTGCGGCTACAGTGGGCTTTATACTTATATATATATATATATATATATATATATATATATATATATATATATTGATACAATGTGGAACCGACAAAGACAAGGGAGACCGAAATGGCCATTATTAGCCGTCATCAGCCAGTCATACCCAACTCCAAGCGTGAACACCCGGGGATCTCGAAACCCGCGACCTTGGCATTTGAGTCGAACGCTTCACCATTGCCACGGGCTCGCTGTTTCTGTCGGTTGCGATCGGGAATATGATGATAGTGCGTGTGCTCACCGATCTGCCATGAACACGGTGTGTTTCCGTTGTGCCCGAACTCAGGACTAGAGTACTCTACAGGCAGTCGCACACACGCGTTGCCGACAATGCGGAACCCATCGTGCCGTCGCTATTAACTCCGGAACGGCCATCTTTACCATTGTATCACCAATCCCGATGCGAAACACCCGACCAATCACCCGACCATCAACATATGCCAACGTCGCCGCGACCGCCCGCGAGCACCTGCAGTCCGGAGTTCCAGGGAACGAACACAAACGTTCCCGCCAAGACCGGTGAGCCACACACCATCATACATACATATACATACATACATACATACATGAAACGAAGAAACCAAACCATGGTCATACTGTCCTGACGTTTCAAAATCAAACAGGATTTTATCGTCGAGGTGGGCATTGTACTGCGCCTACAGCATTTATAGGTGATAACATTACGGGTAATACGGCATTCTAAGGTTTTGAATTTGTATGGAGTAGGCTGGTTAGTGAAGATCCTCAGTCATCATGCTACTTTGATGAAGAGGGTGGTTCTTCACACTTGGCGATCATCCTTTGCCTGTGCACCGGGTCCGTGGTGGGAGGGCAGGTGGATGGCTTGTTCTTTCTGTCGGGGGCCGGCGTTCGCACGTTGGGAGTAGTCGTCAGTAGCCCATCGACCGAAGCGCTGCCGTCCCAGGCTGTCAATCTTGGTTGTGATAGCACCTCCCTGTGCATTTTGCACCCGCCGGATAAGTGGTTGGAAGCTGGCCGAGGCGATAACTGTTGTTCCTTCGTCGGGTCTGGGATTGTGTTGCGATTGCGCGTGCGTGTTTCACGCATGGACTCACCAATGTTCGGATGCATGTTAGGCCCATGTCACGTTAGCGGCTCTTTTGATCATTGGAAGCTGCGTCGGAGTGAAACTTGGTATGCCATGGGAAGCGTCACGCAACGATTGATGGAGCTTGTTTCAGTGCGTGCCGGGCCTTCGATTGTTTCCCTTGCCACGCGGTCACTTCCCCGACCCAGATTTTCGGCGACTCTGGAAGGCGAACGATGTGTCCAGCGTCTGCGCAGTGTTCCGCCACCGAAAGACAATGGGTCCATTATTCTTATTGCCCTCTCATGTGTTTTGACCGACCCGGGTTTGTAGAGCGTTTTCCCGGTTTCTCCAATGTAGTTGACTGCGCAGAAATTGCATTGAGCCCGGTAGATGACGCTTTGTTGTTTCACCTCGCAGGAGCTGGCAGGCCTCATAACCGTGATCTCGAATGGTTCATTCCGGCCAGTGGGCGATGCCGATCCCCATCGGCCTTGAGGAGGCGGGGAGACCGCCTCCAGAAACACTAGATCAATGTGCTGGCAACGCTCGCCATGTCTCTAGTTTGGCTAATGGTCACTGGCCTTCTGTTTTGCCTGCAACTGTCTGCTGCGTCTCGATGAAGTTGCTGTGGGGATACCTGCTTTGCCATGAAGAGGCGTTGGAGGTATCGAAGTTCCGCCTCTTGGCCGTCCCGCAGCAAGCGTACTCTGCATTCCTGTACAAAGTGTTCGAACACAGCTGCGTTTGTGCATAACGGGTGTTATCTATGGTAGCTCAGCATTTGGCGGAACTGGTGGCCTTCCTATACACCTTCGTTTTAAGGTCCTACTGGCTTTCGATGAACGAGAACATCTAGGAATGGCAGCTGGTTGTTGAATTCCCACCTCCATTGTAAACTGGATGTCAGGGAAAAACAGAGTTCGAGGGTCGTCGCGAAATCCCGCAACTACTCCCGCCCGACGACGACATAGGCATCCCCAACACACCGAGTCCAGAATTTGTAGTTTGTGAAACTATGGCCCCCACTTCTGAGCACCGCCCACTTCCAGCCCCATAAGCGGGCATCCCATCGTAGTCCCTCCACCGCCTCGCACGCCAGTTCCAACGGTTTTGCGCTACCGTCCTCTGCGCGCAACTCGATATCGGACGACACGTCCCGCTTCACCGTCTTGTTGTCTCTGTTGTACTTGTTCTCGAGTTAACTTCTGCCGACCGCTCTGACTGCCAGCCCCGACCGAGGCGAAGAGGAGCAAGACATCGAACGACACCACCACCCTCGTCCGCAGTACCTGCACCCCGGAGCCATCCAGGAATTTATTTACAACAGACTGTCGTGGTCGCGTCTGAGGTTTAATCGCAAACTCGAAAGTCCTCTCGCCAGCCGAAAGGCCGGGTGCCGCCAACGACACGATCAATGAGTGAATTCAGCCTTGTGTACTTTCGGTAGTCCGTAGAACCTGCTGCACTCTCGCGTCTATTGGTTTAATGGCCAGTCAAAATTGACTTAGTAATTGCCTTTGTTCTTTTGTATGTCGGTGAGTGTCTTGTCGAGTTCCGTTACAAGTTTTTCATTTGGTTCATCGTCACACGGCAGGTATGCCTGTCGTCCTTCATAGTAGTCGGATGTAGTCGTTCTTATTCAACACTAATGGAACGCCCCTTGTCGATCGGCAGAATCACGATGCCGGGTGTCAGCCCCTCAGTGTCTTGAGAGCACTCTGTTCCGCTTCCTTGAAATGATTGCGCGGTTTTTGAGCCATCACCAAAGAGGTTATCTGCTGCCAACAGCAAAGCTTTGTTTCGTCGGATTCCCGGTTTGTTTGAGAATCGACCTCGACAGTTACGATTGACCGGATCGGCGTTCGCGACGTTGAAGCAAGTTTCCATGACTCAGCACCTTCCAATTGCGCAGGCGACAACCGTTTCGATGACATATTGTGCAACTTCGTACTTCGTTCTTCGAGATGAATGGCTATATTTTCGAAGCGCATCCGCCAGTTCGCATCTCGTTGTTTCGTAGGTTTCTTTGGCCTGTTGACAATCACTGCCGTAACAGCCTGACTCGTCCTCGCCGATTTGTTCAACGCACTGTGTAAACCGCTGGCTTAATATCATTGTATTTGCGCAGTCAAAGATGGTAGTCTTGGAGGAACACCTGAAATCATTCTTCTGCACTAGTGTTCCTTGGAGATCCATGGTGAAACTACGCACGCAATCGCAACTTCAACTCCAGACCCGACGAAGGGAACAGTTATCGCTCTCGGCCAGCTCAACCCACTTATCCGACGGGTGCAAATACACAGGAGGTGCTATCACAACTAAGATTAACAGCCTGGGACGCAGCTGGTCGATGGGCTACTGACGACTACCCCAACGTGCGAACGCCGGCCCCGACTGTACAGAGAACGGGCCATCACTGCGCTTCCCCGTCCGCCAATTACGGACCCGGTGCGCAGGCAAAGGATGATCGCCAGGTGTGAAAGACCGACTCTCTATCATCAGCAGCATGATGACTGTCTACTAACCTGGCTCCCTTTACTCTCTGTGTACAGGATTCAAAACTCTTAGGAAACGCCGTAATTATCTCGCAATGTTACCACCCATAAATACTGTGAGGCGCAGCTAGCAATGTCACTCTCCGACGATAAAAATCCTGTTTGATTTTTGAAACGTCAGGACAATATAATAATCATGGTTCCCGTGATCGCCTCTTCTTCCTCACTTTATTTCCCGTGAACGCGCATCTTCGCTTCTATTAGCCATAGATCTATACATTTTCTATTATTAAATCCACGACGTGTTTGCCGCTCGTTGTTTGGATTGTGGGATGCGAGAGATCGCTGCCAGATGACGCAGAGAAATTTGGCAATTTTGCGTGGGCATTCACCGGACTGACCGCTCAAGAGATGCCGAGATGGTCGCGGCTTTCGGTTGACTTATGTAATGGTCTCGCACTTCAAGCTTTTAGCCGTTTCGTCACCATATAACGTCTGCCTGCGTGCCCGGCGCTATGCGGTGGTTGACCGGTCTTGCGAATGTTTGAAACGAGCGCTGAAACGGTTCAAAACAAAGCGCGCATATATATCTCTCTCTTTATCCGACGAACCTAGTCGCGCTGTCACGCGCCGGTAACCATGCGTCGGTTTCAGGGAGTGCGGTCTGATCCGACGGCGATCAATCACGCGTCGTCGTTTCTGCGCTCTCCGCCGCCGGCGGGTCAACCGACCGCTTCCGGACTGAACTTCAATCTCATTATCCCGTTTCTCGCCCGTCCAGCTGCAGGTGGGAACCTGCAGGATCGGGTCCGCATGAGTGCCTGTGGCGGGAGGAGTGACACGCGGCCGGTTGGGGCTGAACGGCGCTGTCTCATTTGAGCAATGCCCACCGCCCTCCGCCAAGCATCGGCCGACACATCAGTAGGTGCGGTAGGCAGTATGCGCGGTGCAGTGCTCGTGGCAGCTGAGCGAGGGGACCCTCGCGCTGCACTCCCCTCTTTCGACTTTGTCATGCACTATACAGATAACTAAGCGCAAGACGGTGTGCCTGCGTCCGAGACTCACAGTCGGGCTGGGGATGAAGCAACCGGGAAGAAGATCGTTCGCAGTGTATTTCTTTGCCGCACACGGCAGAGTTGCTATGTTTCGAAAATTTTATCGTCCCTTGAGCTCGGAGCGTGTGCAGTTATAGTCATAGGGCGGAGCCCTTTATCGCATTTGATTGAAGAGGGACAATCGAAGAGAGGGGAGGGGCTGCCGAGGTGGTTGAAGCGGAGACAATCATATCTACTCAAGGAGGCTTGAAATGACATGCTGTGCATCTAATTTAACACGCCTGAGCAAATCAATAGGTCCTATAAGCACCAATGCGAGGCTCATAAGAACTGTTACATATGACCAGCATAAATACTCAAAACGCCAAAAGGCATACATGCAATAAGGTGCGCTTATGTCATGAAATGCTACCCAAATTCTGCAATGTGTTTTCAATTCAAAGTATTACTTAAGTAGTTGTCATCTTTAATCGTCCTCATGCTTAAGATATTTCTATTTACGTCAGGATGATGACTTTTGAGACGAGCCTCTCTTCGACTGCCTACAAAACTACTGATCTGTAAAAGACGGTGCAGGGTAATGCTACTAGATTAGGGTACGTTGCGCTTTAACAGGACATACGGGTACAAGAACCACTGACAATAAATGTATGTGACTTTACGATCAAAACTTCCGGTGAGAAAAGCGAGATTATGGTTCAAAAGCGAAGTTATGTTCAGTTGTTGGGACAAGGTTAGGGTTAAAGAAGTTAGAATGGGGGTTAGGTCGCTGATTACGTCAAGGGGAAAGGTTTGGGCTCATGGTAACTGTAAGCTCTAGGTTAACGGTAGAGCTAGGGTTAGAGAGGGATGACGCTTGATTTTGAAAGTATCATTCAAAGATTTTTCAGCAGGCTCCATCTCACCGAGGAGAATGGGGAGAAGTTAACAGTTATGCAAGGAGATCAAAGGTTAAAACGGGACATCTAATGGGGAAACAGTCCCATTCTGCTTCTGTACTACCACTCTCTTCACGCAAGTGGGTGGAGGTGCCAGAAATGTGCAGATAGAGAACGCTGGGTAGGCTGGATGTACGGCAAAACGATAAGCGTCAGAAGCCTTGATCGACCTGGGATGGGAAGAGATCCCACATGGCATTGAAGAGGGATGGGCAACGTCATCAAGGAATTCGCTCGGAAAGATCGGCGCGACTGTTTGCGGAAATTGATCGCTCCTTTATTATCGGATCCACTGGAGCAGTATTGATGTTCATCCGGTAGCAGAAGAGAGCGTTCGGAGGATGATGCGTTTTGATTAAGAAAGTCGGCTGAACAAAGCTGACAGAACGGGAGCATGGCGAGGTCGGGGGATTGCGCGTACTATGGAAGCGCCGGGACAAGAGACTGAGGGTGACAGGCGCAGGCTGATGGGTCTGCGAGCGAGCGTCGCAGCGAGGAGCAGTGTTGTGACGTCAGCGTAAAGCGCCGCAGCGCATGACGTCGTCGAGGGGCTGGATCTGGAGGATTCAGGATCAAGAGAGAGCCGCAGGCGACACACTGGACATGTTTTATGGTTAAGTTGAAGCCCATCTTCTGACGAACATGACCGAGGCATGGTCCAAGCCGCTCCTTCAGAGCCTGAAGGCGCGTCTCGGATTTCGCAGAGGGAAACGGCAGCTTTGCGAAGTTCCGTCTTGTGCTCGAATGTTAGTGTTACGTTAAGTATTTTGCAAAAGATGAATTTAGTTTAAATCCACTTTAGGGAAGAAAAATAGGATAATTTAAGCCAAAATCGGACGTAACCTGACACCCCAGTAATTTCTTGCGCTTATAAATATCCCGGGTCAAACCTCTTGTACTATTATAGAACATAAAGAGAAGCAAGAAACGGTCTAATGGAGTCCCTTCCGTAGCCGTAAAAATGAACTTTACTTCTATAAAAATGAGCTGAGGTATTCGAAATCACAGTTTTCAAGAAGCCCGGTGGAGTCAGTTTAAAAAATGGTTTTCTGTAGTAAACCATAGTAATAAACTTTTGGATAGTACGTTGCTTTAACGCACTGAAAACTAAAAAATGTGTAAACAAATATATACCGAGTACCTTAGGCATGCTAAGCTTTTCCATCACGCTGTGTGTAATAATGATATCAAGAAAACTGTTATCTCGCAGTCGACTACGAACGGTAAAACAAGTTAGTAGTCGATGGGCTGCCTTGAAATTCTATTAGCTAGTGTTTAGACTATTCGTTAGGTTTGCGAAAATTCAAATTAAAATATTCAAAAAGACAATTTGGCAAGCACACGTAGGGCTTTCGATAATTTCTCTTTAGGCCAGTACAGCTATAGGGAACGTTAGAAAGTAGTAGGCCACTCTTGGGACGAATTATAAAATGATAGAGCTATGTCTAGAAATAAGCAGCGTGGCGCCAAACGGCTCCTTTCCCCCTTTCGGTGCTGCTTTTCATCTCTGAAGATGAACTCTAGTAAGATTTCAAAAGCTCGAGACAAATAAAAGCCATGATTCCGTAGAGCGAAAAACCTTCTTCGTCGTCTTCTTCTTCATCTTCTCCTTCACCTGCAATGCAAGTATTCACCTCGGTCCTCCAGTAAACAAGATGACATTTTTGTTTATCATACCCTCAAAAAGTATCCTTTAGAAAATTGACAGGGAAATGTGCTGATGCTCTCAACGGACTTAATTAGGAAAAGGCTGAAGGGGGTTCAACTTAACCTGCAAAAACCATGATCAGGTCAGTTTTATTTAGGAAACCGAGCAGAAAATATCTTTTATTCACTAGGATTTTTTTGACTACAGACCTCGCATTGGAAGAGCACGTACTTCTGCCATGAGGTCTTATTATCAGATAAGTCTGCGAGGCCGACCTGGATGGTTGAATCTGGAAAGAACTTTCCAAGAGGACACACTGCGCCGACGGCAACATTCCACTCGGTTGTTTGTTTGACGGCCATACACTCGCAGGGTGGCTTTCTGGTGGTCTACAATGGACATCACCAAATGCAGGGTATGCAGCTGGTAACATTTACCACAATAATAGCTCCTTTTAGATCAGAACCAGTCTCTCTGCCTACAGGTTCTGAACTACTTTTATTCCGGTCAACAGCTGGGATTTTGATCCCTGTCGAAAAAGAAAGTGTCATACGGCAAAAATGAATTTGCCTATGCATCAAAAACATTCATTTTATGCTTTGAATAATGGCTGTCTTCTCATGCCTGACAAAATTTAGATTGTTTTTAACTACACACAGACAATCAAAAACGAACTTATTTTTTTGTACGCTTCATTGCTCGTCATTATTTTTAGTCTTTTCGTGCAAACCATGCTTACGCTCTGATGCTTTTAGCCGCTTTGTAATGTAGCATTTTTTGAACATACGTTTCAGTGGACTCTAATTAGTTCTATGCTAGAAAATATTAGTTTATAAACAAAATTCTGCTCTCATCTTTTTAGGATCAGTCGTTTCTTTACTGCCCTCAGGGTATTTAGGGACTTAGTATGGGTGGATTTCGACCTACTGAGATTTCCTTCAGAAACTTGGGACGTTTCATGGGTTAACACAATCATTTTACAGATACCGTGTATTACAATCTTGACCCCTAAACGAGCCGCGTGGTAGATGCACTGGACCAACATAGTGCGGTCAAATGAGGGCGCGGCAGGCGTTATTTGAGATGCGGTCCCATAACAAATTTCTGACATGGGGGGGGGCGTGCGTAGGTGCAGGCTCACGCCCCACCAGTCAATTTTGCCATTTATGGCTCTGATTCAGGCATGGCGGCACGGTTAAGAGCGTCTTCGGCCACGCCAGCCACCCGCGCCAGACCCCGACTCCGGTCGTCTTAACTCTGTCCTGACACTGGGCACAGCTGGGTAAAGGAAGATAGAGAGAGAGAGGTAGATGTAGTGCAAGTATACTATTACCTAAAACTAATTCATGTGCAAGTCCCCTTCCCTGCACCACCATTCCGTGGAGCATACTTTGGACATGGTCGGACTACGACGGTCGAACTGCCATAGTACAATCCCAGCAGGCTTGCAGCTCTCTCCCCCACCACCCGAAATCCGACATGGCCTCATCTTATCCACTAATACAATGAATCGTTGCTCTGCATTCCGCTACTCCGGAGGGTGACCAGTCTGACCACACAGCTACGCGGTGGCGGCGGCGGCGGCGGCGGCGGCGAGGTGTACGTGCATGAGATTTCAACGCACGCGCCCAACCAATTAAGCGACAGCGTCTTGGCGGTTTATCCGCACGCGACCCCCACCCCCAGACCCCACCCCGACCCCACCCCCAGTCAACAAAAACTAACTCTGCTCCTGTTCGGGTGCCGCGTGCTGGCTGCACCATAACCAAATGGCGCCACGCAAAAGTTGGCCTTCACAGCCAGCTGGCTGCAGCAGTGACTAGATTGAATAAGGCGATTGCCGCCACATTTTCTATGCGATGACCAACTCCGCCGAACTCTCACCGCGACCGTGAAGGAGGCGTGTGCATGCATCTGCCTACCATTTTCGCAGAGTTCCCCAGGCGAAGCTGAATTACCACTATGCATCGCAGGAATTTAGTGGGCTTTTGAGTCTGACTTATGGTTGTGGATCTCAAAACAAACAAGTATTTTTCCTAAGAAAACAATAACGCCGTGACATGGGCAATACCAAAAGCATTAGTGCAGAAGCAAGTAGTGACCAAGACAAGAGAGACAGCAATGTCCATTTCTAATTTACTAGTGCTAATCATCATCGCCGCCACCGCCATCGCCACCACCACCAAAACAACACCACCAACACTACCGAGAGAAAGACAGTCGTTTTCGACGATGTCTCCTGTATGCATCACAGCAGAGTGGTGCAGGGACAGTGACTTGCACTGCCTCTACCTCATTCTCTGTTCAACCCTCCCACCTGGGCCCATTGTCAAGACGGATATGCGATAAACTGCGAGGGCTCTACACGTATTCGTGATCGAACCGTCAATCAGAGACAGAAAGGAGTGCGCGTTAGAGATCCACATGGAAAGTGAAAAATTTATAAAACACAGTCCCAGCTAAAATTAAAACTCTTGCATTCGTCGCAAGCTCTGGCAACGATTCGAAAAATGACGAGGGACACTCCTCCACAAAAAGATCCTAACAAAATTTTTAAAGAGCTAACCGGTTAGGAGCAGGGTTTTCAATAAATAAGGCGCATATTAATTGCAGGCCTTCTTTCTGGGCGCCAAATTTTCAGGTTTCATCGTATTTTAGCCTAACAATATGTTGCAAATGGCCATCTGCAGAAAAAGCACTATAGCTATAGCTATCACAACCTGGTTTATATTAAAGGATTTCATTGCAATCAACAATAGAAATAATCTTTTGAGCGGTTAAAAAATAAAAGGAGGCCAGATGAAAACAAGCGACCCTACTCGGGAAAGAGGGATACGTCAACGTGCAATACACAACCATATTATATATAACCCCTATAGTTACGATTTCTATCGTGCTCTTTGGGGTTAGCATTCGTTACCGGGTTTGTAAGGTCATGCAATATTTCGTTGGTTGTCGGAGAACCGAAGTATCATGTCAAGTGGCAACTTTCTAGGCCTCGATTATTAGTACGCAACATTAGCTTCAGGACACGTCAGTTTTACTGTCGTAGTGAAATATCGCGCAAAGCCGGCCTCATTGTAGCTCCCGTTGAGTCTCCGTACAAAAATGCGTCAGGTTAGCTGGAAATGTCATCGCGCCTAGTGGGACGGGAAGCCACCGGATATTGGAAGCTTGCCACGTGTCGGCACAACAAACTATTGTGCAAGCCTACCAACCCGGCAAAAAATGCCAAACCTAACGAACCCAACGGATAGAATTAGGATTAGGTTGTCACTCTAATTTTCCCGATGCCCCCTCCTCATAAAACTGATATTACCAGCGGTCCCATAGTACTCACTGTCGTCTCCTTGGTTCTTTGAGTTGGGTCACATATTGCGATCTTGCTGAAAGGGAAAACTGCAAAATATTAACTGACATATTAATCAGTGTTAACATTTATATTTCAAATACGCTTTAAGTCCCAGCGGACTCTACTGTCGACAGAAATGAACATGATAATTTTACGGGAACAGTATTTCTCTAATATACATAAATTGTATGCCTACGATAGTATTCGCCGATTCTATGCAAAGATCGTGGCTACTGACCATCCTCCCGACATATGCACCTAAAAGACGTATATTTCTAGGATATTTTCTCACAGAATAAAATACTCGTAACCTTTCAAGTCAATTGCATATGAAACCTTCGTCGAGAACCTTATATTTGACCGGTTGCCTTATTACATACGGGAATTGCCTAATAGAGCTTTTTTAAATGCTGCTTCACATGTCCTTTTATTTATTTGCTTAATTGCACGGGCGTACGTTATGCCATTGTAAATACTACGCTTTACTTATCTGACACATGTTTCGGCGTTTTTGACATTGGTGCTTATCTTAACAATAAAATTTTGAATAACCCTTATATGCCATTCTGCATATCTTTTATGTTTCCATTTAACCGAAGGCTGTTGACATTTAATAAGTTGTTTCGCTCTTTACAATTCGGCCGGCATTTGGGCTTTTGTGAGGTTACCCAAAGGTCATGGACCTGGAACCTTTTAAATCCTCCTTGCCCATTCACGAAGCTGGTTCTGTTGCACTTGGAATTCCTCTCAGTGCTCTCCTATTTATATTCCAAATCGCCTCTACATGGCCACCTCCAGTCCATGGGCTTCTAAATTTTCCAAACGTCCTGCCATCTTTCCAATTAAATTTTCGTATTTCACAAGCACCAGTGCATTAACGATGGCGATGGCTTATCGCCGGTGGTCTCGCGAAGAATTGGCAGAATTGACACATGTTTATTTTACCCCTGCTGTTATCCGCACATGTCTTTTACGCAGTTAGGTATTCATTAATTGGAGTACCAGGTTCATTGAGAAGAAGTTTGACACCTGTAACCTGGACGTAGAGTACGTTTCCGAAATAAACCGTTTTTTGTAAAAGCTGAAATAACATTGTTTCAGTTATTGAATTGCCATTTCTGTATTTCTCTTCATTGGTCATGTCAGGAGTATTTGATGTGCATACTTAAAATGTCAGATTATAAACTCGATATCTCCGAGTTTCAAAGCCTAATCTTCCTTAATGCCTCGCAACACCACCATGACCACGACCACCATGACCACCACGACCACCAACATCACCTCTTCTTCCTCAAAGAAATTAAGTTCACTCTCAGAATATCCCATATTGTTATGCCTTTGAGAAATTATTTTAATTTTACAGTCAGTGACTGAGATCGCAGTATAATCACATAGTATTTAGCATACACTTTTTGTCTTTTGAATAAACTTCTTTTTGGCCACATGACAAAACCACATGCGTTGCAAATGAAAACTTGAGTGTATGCCTTTTTTCTATTAATTTGCGATGCAATTATAAATTCAAATAGAGTTTATAGAAGATATGCTAAAAATGTCACTTCTTCTACCCATTTGACACACAACCATTACACCTCTTGTGTATATACTCAAAAAGAGGATATATAGGTTTTACCAGTTTTCCCGCTTAATTTTGAGCCCTATCTGCCGTTGTACTTGTGCTTAGAGATTTCATTCTACAAATTATAGACTTTGTGTGAAAGGATAATCGTATAATCATCTATGGAATTTAAAAGATATTATAAGGGGCCCATAAGATTTTTTAATTGACCATGTTTTATACCTAATAAGGAACATTAACAAAAGACGTATAAACTTTACAGAAGACCTTTTTGGCTATCAAATGTGTTTAAGAACAGACATTTTAGGGCACTTTTTTTGTAAAATATTTTAATTCAGATGGACAGCCGAAAATACGTGCACGAAAAAGCCGGTATCCTGAGACGTCCGAAACACCGTGGGAGGATGCTCCATGATTATCGATATAACAACCAAATTTAAGTAAAACTTTGAAAAAGAGAACACGGTTGCATATTTTGGTAAACAGTTCATGAGATCGGTCACTGGTGAGAAAAGTTGATAAGTACAGTTTTTTCCGTAAAGTCATGCACCCTGTTGCATTTTCTGACTGGTAGAAACTTTTCATTTTCTACTGAAGTACAGCGAGTCGAAATATACGGGCTTGATAATTCCATATGATCACTGGTTGGTACCAAACTTATGTTAGAATAAAATCAGTGTGGATAATATGCCGCCAAGCACGGGGTTTTAATTTGTTAAGGAAGTATACGCAGGCAACGTCGGAGAGTTAAAATGAACAAATATCGTCTACTATTTATGAATAGTAGCAAAGATTAAACTCTCGCATCAAAATACTGTTCGACAGTGGGATGACGGCATACGGTTGGAATAACGAGATTTTACACCAACCTATGAGGTGTCGAGTTTTCCAGCTACCAGTGTATATATGAACCCATGAAGACTTCTCGTATATCACGCAAACTGGGAGGACACGTAAGTTTTTTCTCCAGATGGGGAAATATTGCTGTACAATTTGTACACAGTAGCAAAGAATGTTGCGTACCAGGCAGCCTTAAGATTACACCATTTAAACAGCCATTTTGATAAATATACATATTAATTTTAAATTTTCCCCTATCGATTTATCAATGAGTAACTTTAGCAGTACATTCAGTGAATGTTCCTCAAAACTAAACTTTGAAAAATACATAAAATACGAAAAATATCTTTGGGCTACAAATGCACTCGGATTTCACTCACGTTTTCCCACTTTTTCAATTTATGCTATATAAATTCATGGTAAAAAGAACAAAAGGCAAAGATTAATCTTGAAGAAGACGTAATTTTTTACCGAAGGAGTACAAGAAAAGTATTGTTTTGTATGTTTTTGATTATAAAATATTTTTACATTTATGAAGACATCGAAAATCAAGGAGGAAAATGCATACAAATTAAGCAGCTATTTTCTATTGAGTATGCTTTTTGCAGACGAATAGCAAGTAGCTTATTTCATAGTCGGGATCCTGATGAGAATGAAGTATCTTTGGTTTAGACTGTACGATAATCAATATTACAACCCTGCCTAAGTATTTTGTTGGAATCTTACATATATTTAAGAATTTCGATTAAGGATTCATGCACTGCCTTCTAAAATTGTTTTTGAATTTCTGAAATGGGTTTCTGATTAAAAAATATTTATAAGGTTGGCTTGTTATAGTAAATACCTTGTCACCTAATCCTGCGAGATTTCTATCACGCCAGGACGGCAGTTTTTGAAGGATTTTCATTCTAGAATATTAAAGTAGGATGCATTTTCCCATTGATTTTCGATACCTTCTAAATTGCCACATATATTCAAATCACTTGAATGAAACGGTTCTGTCTGCCAAAGCGAAACAGAAGCAGGATAAATATGCTGATCACTCGCAAACCATCCGCAAACACGCAGGTTTAGCCACGTTGAGCCCTCAGGGTAAGCCTATCTGCAGAAAGCTCTGCTTTAGATGACCTGCTTAAATAACATGGGTTTCATATCGTACATTGCTATTTTTGCTCTGCGAATACCATTCAGGGATCCCAATCTTGTTAGCCCGTAAAGTCCGAAAATAATTTCCCGATTTTACGAAAAATTATGAGTAATAGGTTGAGAGGAAATCCCTGCCTTTGTTTAAAACATTTTAAGCTACTACACTGCATTGACACATCAGGGAGGATTTTAAATTATTTTTTTGTGCTGTCCTCACCGATTCCACTGTAATGATAGCTAGATGGCCTTTGTGATGGTAGTAGCCCAAAATGTGAGGAACAGTGGAATAGCTGTTTGAACTGTCAACAAGACAGGGAATAGCGAGTGCCTCACCTAGTTGAAGACCTTGCGCTATTTTCCTGAGGGATAAGTGTCAAGATTAGGTTTAAGGTGAAGCTAGTGTTGGGATTAAGGTTAGGGTTAAGGTAAGAGTTAATTTTAAGGTTAGGGTTAAAGTGAAGGTTTGGATGAGGGTTAGCTTAAGTGTTCAGGTAAGGGCAGGCAAATATTTGCGCTTCCTGTTTTATTGCGCAATGTTGCCTTTATTACCAGGGGAGTTCATTTTCCCGAATCTTACCGAATTCCAAAACAAATGATCCAATTCGTCTCCCCCCATTGTCATGAGGGGTCCTCACACAGTCTGTAAACGGGAGATTGCTTGCGCTACGCAAATAACATCATAAAACTCTATTGCAGCATAATCGGCAATACCTCGGGTCGTTCGCTTCATAGAACCAAAAAGTAGAACGGATAGACCGTATTCGGAAATGCCCTTCTTAATATCCATACAGATAACCTATTAATGCACATCCAAAAATGTAGTTATGGAATACCACATCGTAAATACTTGATCTAGTTTGGATTAAACTTGACTTTAGCTCAGCAGGCAATTGGAGCAAGTATTCCACTTTCATCAATCATGTGGGTTCGATAAGGCAATTTCCACCAATCATAAGGCGTCCTTACTTTCAAGCAACACAGGGGCATTTATCTACGTTGGAATGTTGCTTCACTGTTTTCAATTAGTACCTCTTAGTCTTAATCCAGAAATTTTCTCCACAGATCGAACATTCACTCCGACTTTGCCTCCAGTGTTATCGTTTATATCATAGTTTACTTTCATAATTTGCCTACACATCTTTACCCAATCAGGGTGATGACCCCAAGCAGTGGTTCATAGATCAGTTTGCAGAAAGTAAATGTTATTCAGGTGCTGCAGCTGCTACGGCTGCGGTCAATAATTGGTCTTAACGTTCAAGGAGCTGTTGAGCATCCCTTGTTTACGGCCGCTTAAACAAGCTTGGGACGAAACGAAACGAGGACATCAGCACTGCGATAGTCATCACCTTCAGGCAGTTTACAGGACCCAGGCTCGGGCAAAGTTACGCTAATTTATTCATAGATGCTCGCTTTCGCTACCGCCGCCGTATTTTGGTTGCCTTGTGGATTATATTGAGATCATTCAAGGAGGCGGTGGAATGAGGAGGGTAGGGGGCGGTACCGCATTCAAAGGGCGACAAATAAGGCAATTATAAGCTTTAAGCCTCAATGACAGGCTCTAAATCTGCCCACCAGGAAGGCATTCTGCTCAGTTGACAGAGGCTTGAATGCGAACGATTGCCGGGGATTAATCGCGCAATCAAGCCTCAGCAGCAAAGTATTGAAACCTCCTCATCTTCCTCCTTCTCCTCCTCCTCTTCCTCCTCCTCCTCCTCCTCCTCCTCCTCCTCCTCCTCCTCCTCCTCCTCCTCCTCCCTCCTCCTCCTCCTCCTCCTCCTCCTCCTCATCATCATCATCATCATCATCATCATCATCATCATCATCCTCATCATCATCATCATCACCCTCCTATTCCCCTTCATTCAACCTGCAATTATACGTTCTGCTTGCGGTTGGGAAGTCACAACGACAGAAAAGATAATACGCTCTGATATGCTTCCATCGTAAAACGTCATAGTGGTCAGCTCTTATTAAACTCCAGAATGTCTACTCAATAAATACTACTGAGTCGAAAATCGATAATGGAATTGCCTAATTTATTTCTTGAGGCTTTTCTCTCATTTTTTAAGACCACCTCTTCGAACTGGTGATTGCATGTTGCAGTTGCCGCCAAGATATGAGTATTTGTAGGTTCACCGACAATACGATAATGACTAAAACACCTTCATGCATCGGTGACGTCGTAGATAACCATGTCCTTATTGGCAAAATGACATTTAGTAACAAAGACAAAGGAGACCGAAATGACAAAGTCCGGCTTATTAGCCGTTATCAGACAGCCATATCCAACCCCAGGTTTTGCGGGATCCGAGTCTGGAACTCGCCACCTGTTGATTAGAAGTCAAGTGCTCTACCCAATGCACCACGAGCTCATTGTCTTGTCGGTTTAAATCAGGAATATTAACATGGTAGACGGGCGCTCACAGAAGGTTTACGGGACTCGCTCGTCCTGTTGTGCCTTGGGCCTCACTCTGCAGCACCGCAAGCAGCCACACAGCGGTTAATGATAAAGGCAGAATGACATTATTTATGTCTTTATTCATGTGACCGCCTGCAAGGGCTCTAAATTGAACTTAAAAATGCATCGGGACGAGTCCGTTCCGTAGCCTGGTTGATAAATGCACTTACTACTATGGATACCATTTCTGATTGCAACCGACAGGAGATCGGCCTCCTGGCTCGATGTTACAGCGTCAAGTCTAATATTCAATGCGCAAATAAGCCAGTTTCGAATTCTAGTTCATGCGAAACTGTGGCCGGTTATGGAAAATTTACGATAAGTAATAAACCAAAAGTAGACAGCCTAGTTTCCCTTATATTTGTCGGCAATTTTTACCACTTATATAAATTTTTTGATGGCAGCAAAAAAAACAGACAAATAATTTATGTAGCGCAGACGAAGCAAACATATTTAAATGTGGACCAACTGACTGAAGTAGATACTTTAAACTTGGAAAGAAAAGGGAAATCTTGACCTATTTATTTGGTTTTTCACTAAATATACGCCACTTCAGACGATAAGAAAAATCAGCAGACCTTTGCATTTATTCAGTAATAAAAAATAGGGATTTGCGGCGGAGACCAAATCACTGGCATAGCCATTTTTGGCCTTTTGTTTCAGATTTCTGCCCAGCATTAAAATCGTGAACCGAAAGAGTTAGCGGAAACATGGAAGGGCACGCCTTACACAACCATACACCCCACTAGTTACAGGCGTTCGTAATAGGCAGGTTTATTGTTTGATTGCTCCCGTTCAAGTTGCTACTCATCCAGCTTCCAGCGACGATGTTTTTTGATACCCGTTTTCTGTGGTTTCAACTGCTCTGATTATTGATTGCCAATGCTCAAGAGCTCCCCGTATTTTGAGTTTCAGGACAGAATTGAAACATACCCTATATCATCAAACAGTTAGGATAAATCAGTAAACAATAATCCAAGGTTACGGCGCACATTAACGGGCTCAACCGACAGAGCGAAAGCCCGAAGTAAATATTCAGTTGAGACCTTGTCTACACTGGTGTCCGGAATAGGGATATTACTGTCTGACATGGACTAATAAACCAGAAATGACAATTTTCGATACCCTGATGAATATTATAATGTCTACTGAATATGAAAATATAGACACACAGGTTTGTGTTAGCAGCATACGATACGCAGCCAGGTGTTAATACTTTAACAAGGCAAACGGACAGTGAAGCCAAATTTGAAACCAGAGCATACCTCAAGCAATGTTAATAAAATGCAATAGAATGTTTTCGTTTCGAAAGGATTAATTGGGCAGGGCTTTAAGACGGAGTTATCTTGCGGCCTAATCCCAAGCTATTTGAGTAATATCGGCTTTTCAATGTTTTTATTTTCGATTGCCTGCCAAAACTACACTCGATAAAAATGCCTGCTTAAACAGCCTGCATGTTTTGTGTTGATTTTCGAAAAGTTTTCAAATTCAAATAAATTTTGCAGAAACATACCTTAAACAGCATTTCTTCTACCAATCCGGTAGCAACTGACCTCTTTATCAGGTTTTCTGCTTTAAGAAGAGGTAGCCTTTTTTTCTAAAAAGTTTGTGATTGACAATTTTGTTGAGAACGGGGAATGCCCATTCATACCGCACACTATCTCTTCTGTTTGCACTGCCACTAGAGAAATATACAACCCTGTAGATTTCCATTGTCCCATTAAATGAATCCTATATAACATGTTCCAAATAAAATAAAAACAAACATGTAAAATATAAAGCCAGTATCTTGGAAAACCCTACGTGTAAATGAAACATTAGGTCACGTTCAAAATTATTCAAGAACTGTAAAACTTTATTAAAACCCCAAGATATCCTTCCCCAAGCATAACATTTGAAGAAGAGGGAAATTTCTACCAAAAAGGCACCCGAAATATTACTTTGCTGCACCTGAAGTACTTTCGCTACAAAGAATCGGATTAAATTTGGGTCACTCTAAGGTTTCTGAGATACATTGCGTTCCAGCACCCTCACTATAGATAAAAATCCGCAAAGTAATGGCGCACTGGTTTGCACCCATTCCTGACAATAGACTCAATTTGAATAAAAGAGAACTAGAGCATCTTGAATGAGATTGAATTTGAGTCGGCGAATGATGAAGTGCATTAAGTTGAACTACAGTTGGCGAACTTTTAATGATTCGAGATGGGAAGGGAACAGACAAGCGTAGCTTACACTTGGTTAACATGGATTAACACACGATCAGCACAGAATGAAAATGACTCAAATCCCTGTTATGCGAAGCTAGGCAACCACTTTAACTTTTCCCTAATTTATTTTTGGCTTACACGTTCTTGAGGACCTTGCAAGTAGGGTTTTTGCGCTCTCGAGACAGGTTATACGATTAGTTCTCTGCACACCGTTCAGTTTCACCCGATTGAAGAGGACTCCTTTTCTTTCCTGCTGTAGATGAGACACGAACCTATCGAGGGATCCCACCGAAGCCTGATGAACCGCTGTCGTGATGCACTCCAGCAGGTAGACTCCGCGCGCACTCACAGGAGACTCGTTCTTCTGATGGTCGCAATAGCGCTCTTTCTGGATAACATGCTTCTCACAACTGTGGGTAAGGCGATTTAAACGTTGTTAATGGTAAATAACTTACATTCCATGCAAGTTAAAGATATTCCCCTGTAGCGGGTTCATCTTTGAGAGGGTAAGACAGAAGTTCAGGCATGAACAAGTCCTCTGTCAGTCAATGTGCGTGCAAGCCAAATGTTGTACAAGATGCCGGCGAAGAAAAGACTGGGGGAAATATACGCAAGATCTGCCTTGAATAAAGGAGAAGACTGCTCGAGCACCAGAACATTTTTCGTATTGTTCTGAGCTTTCGAACTCTTGCAGGAACTTATCGTCAGAGAACGCAGCAGCAATAAAATGGTGACACCTATACTTGGTGCAAACAAGTCAATGATCAACGACGCAAGTCAGGAGGTGACTGCGCAGGGCTATGTACGCCGGCGCACAATCGATACATCGATTGATTAAGTTTCCATGGGCCAGGCTTCAATCAATTCTTGGCTTGTTTTGTTTCCAGCGTGGGCTAATATATTGACGGTGTGCGTATATCAGACTGTGCGGAGCCTGCTTGAGGTCATCATCACTGCCGTACATGCGTGTGGTGGCACGCATGAGGCTTGGGTCTTTGTATGAGGACAATAATATACCGACAAAGACAAGGAAGGCCAGAATGACAACTTCTGGCTTATAAGCAGGCACCAGCCAGTCATATTCAACCCAAGATATGGATCACCTGATATTCGAACCCAAGATCTTTGATCAACGAGTACGACACTCTGCAATTTAACCATGGGCTTGTTGTCCTGGTGGTTGGGATCCGACATATTATGATTTCATCACAGGTTAACCACCATGCTAAACGAGCAGTTGTCAAAAAGTATCGGAAAGTCCACTGGTACATGCGAGCAGAGAATTAATCTCTATGACACATCAGCAACTTCGTCGATAGTGCAACTGTGATGCGCTTTATACTGTAACAACGCCTGGCAACTACGCCCTGATTATACTGCGCCCCTATCCTTTTCTGCGACTGTCTCTGAAGATATGAGAGAGAATCCGAAACGTCAGGCTAATAAAGCTCTGGTTCCAGCGATCCTGTCTCCTTTAACAGGCTAAGAGTTGTGGATTGGAAGGCTGCCACCTGATAGGTTATCTCGGCTTGTCTCAGGACTGAGGCACAGGTTGCAAAAGCTCCTCTTTAATGTAGCCTTTTTGGCTTTCACAGGCATTGTTATTCGAGTAACCCTCGCCGAACCCTAGTAAATATAGAAATAAGAGATCATGTGTGGCACGTGTAGACGGACTCTTTAATTTATCCAGGTATTGCCCCCTCGTCCACCTCTAGCCATCTTGATATTGTCCTCCCATTAGCGTACTGTGGGAGATGCTTCATCGGCACCCAAACCCGCCTCTGGTCTTCTTGACTATGTCTTGACGGCGGGCACAGGCGAGTAAGGAGATGTTATTCAAGCAACAACATTGTGTGCACCCTTATGCTAGATTGTGAAAAAAACGACGTAGTTCTTGGCAAGCGAAAATTTATGCTAAAAATAGCAAGACTGACCGGAATGTATGCTTCGAGCATGTCAGTAATCTTCAGCCAAATGCACCTAATCCTAAGCCCGAAAGTCCACCAATTCTAGCCATTGGGTATTTTCACGAATGGAAGTGAATGTTCAAGTCAAAGGTTCTTGTTGCACGCGCGATCCCTCGAAATATAAGCGGTTTAGCTGAAGCTTTCGGACTTGTACAGAAGGACATCCTCAGAGACAGTGAGAATTCAAATAATAAATGAGCGGATATGTAGACATAAAAAAGGGAAAGGGTATGATTTGAAGGGGAGGGGTTGGTGTTCGTGACAAGGCTGGGTCAGAGCCGTTTCAAAGTGTGGTGACAGAGTGCGTCTTTGACTGGAAACTGGGCAGCACATCTTGGCGGCGTGAGCATGGCGTGGGGAGGGACAGGCACATATAAAATACATCGAATTGCTTACCTGTGTCCAGTTTGTCCTTTATTTGCATGATTGTGATAGGACGATGGGTGATACCCGTGCCGAAGTCTGCAGTGATACCTTCCATCGATTCTGACACAATTCGATGGCTCAGAATAATACACCTATCGTCCACGTGAGCACGCGTTAATCCCCTTTTTATTGATCAATTTGTTCAAGTGCCTCCACAACTTGATCCGCAAGCAGGAATATTAAATTTCATGCATATGGCCTTCGGTGATCTATCCTAGTTGACGGACGATGTCATATCACCTCGAAGAATGTGTTCAAAGTCCTCGCAGACGACTGCATAGTAGTGAATACGCACTATATCTCTCAAATCTCCGGTGGTCTTGACTCTGTTTTGACACCGGACCCGATGGGGGAGCGGAAAGGGGGAGTGAGGTAGATACATTGCAAACTTCTCTCAATATAATCCAGCGCGAATTACCGTCACTGTACCACCCTGCTGTGGTGCATACGGGGGCAATCATCGAAGTCGATGGTCGAGCTGTCATCGAATAACCATTGAGTGCAAGTTTCTCAACAAAGGAAAACACATGCAGCCTGATGCCGAGCCCAGCCCCTAGAGGTACATCACTTGAGCCAACTACTCGATGTCTAATGGGTCCCTGTTCAACCCTCTGGTCATACGGTCTGGCTAACTACTGACGGAAAGTAAGTCAAAATGACCAGTGCATGTCTTCACTTATAATCACTGGCAAACAAGCCTGCTTTGCTATTTTCGCATTGCTGTTGGAGCGCTTGCGTAGATTCTGCTTCAGATACACGAGTTAATGTCCCACAGCTACGACTCTAGCAAATTTTGAAATAATATTACGCAGCACAAAGATGCACAAAGATTTGATAGACAGTCTCCTTCTACGGAAATAATCATTCGAGGGCCATCACTGATGTTGTTATTGATTTCTTTTTGCTTCTAAGCCTTCTGTATATCATACTCACACCACGTTAAGTATAATGTGATCACTGCTCACGATCGGCCGGAATATGCACGTCCGGAACACCCAATCACAGGTGCTATTAAACTCAGCTATCATCCAATCAACTGACAAAGCTGAGGCTGGCGGACTCTCACTTTACGTTTATTCTTTAGCAGTGGGCCATAATAGGCGATAAACAATCATTCAAAAATAACGTGACCTACAGAATTACGCGATAGGTCCTTTGAATGTTAAGCTTTATGATCCGGTTGTGGGAAGGAAAAGACCACCTTCAACGTGACTGCGGTCAGGTGCAAACAAAAAAATTTCCCAGCCTGTCTGGAACATAAATGATTGAGGATGACAGCTTATTTGGAATTGATCATTCCAGTTGCCTTTACCTTTGTTCGGGGTTATTTTATGTGAACAAATATATTTAATACAATCACACCAAATAAAAATCGGTCAATATTTTTGGCCAAATGGCATAACGAGTTATTCTTTCGGCTGCAAAGCCAAAAAAAGTTCAATAAATTGTGGGCAGAACAAATGGCCACGACGGGAGCTTGCGGGCGAACATCAATCCCAGAGACTGTATTCGAGAACCAAGCTATTAATATTGATGATGAGCTTACAGCAATTGATATCTCAGAAGCAAGCAAGCAAGCAGTCATCACCGAAAATATGACCATTGGCGATGATTGTGGAAGCTGCTGACTATGGTAGGTATATGGTCGCATGGAATCTGCATCCTGTATCTATTGCACCTTTGGGTGCCTATCAACATGATCTGTTGTCCTCTCTGCTGCAGTGTTCAAGCGTGAACCCAGATTACTCGGCGACCACAATTATCGTTTCAGTGATCGAACCGTCTTCTTCACTTACACCTGTATTTAGGTAGACTCGGTGAGAACAAATGTTTACCATTTTTCGCTGTCTCGCTGTCTCTCTTTCTCATTCTCTCTCTCTCAGTGCCCATTGTGCCTAACTTCTTGATGACCATGAAGGCCAAGTCAGTGGTAAAATCAATATTGGAACGCAGCGAGTACAATTGCACCTCGAAGAAACACTTGGTGAACACCCTGATGGAGGCCATAATGCACCTAGCCCCCATCTCCTGGGCGTCAAGAGCGCAGGTAGCCCTATCGGAAATCGATTTTCTTGATCCGGACGTGGCCTCCTGGCGGGAACGACGGGAGGTTGGACGTCTCTTGCGGCGGGTTAAGAGCCTGGCTCAGGACTGCAACCTCAACACCACAGCGATGGCAATAGAGATGCGAGAATCGCACATGGGCCGAGAGAACTTCTTGGTGGGGATGTTGTTCGCTTCAAAGTCCATTGTGCAATTGATTGTCAATCCGATGGTCGGACCCCTGACCAACAAGTGGGTTTGCTAGACCTTTAACACTGGCTCGAACAGCCTACGACTTGCTGAGTTCAATTAGAAGTTGGCCATCGTAAAGTCATTTTATAGTCGTAACGAAGAATTGTGAATTACTACAGAAACCGAACGTTAGTGCGACATTCAGGATCATATTATACTCACTGATTATTGGCGTTTCAGCAACTCTTTCCACATATTACAGTAAGATAGACTGCCCAGTTTCTAAACTGGACTGAGCGTGAATAATTACGATCCAAGTAATGACTCGAGTTTAAACTAAGATAAGAAGCATAATAACAACTGGTCAATAAACGAGAAGTGCTACCTGCAAATAACAGAAGGTCAGTGGATACACACATACGAACTAAGTTGTTTCAGGCGATAGAAATGATGCTCATCTATAATCCAGAATCTTTTCATGACTAAAATATTTGATAAATACTATAGCATCAGCAATATTAAAACTGCACGTATGTAATCCCTCCCCATATAAAACTTATTTCCAAATTTAACTTAACATTTAATCGAATACGCTTCTTCTGTTATTTTACTCCTGCCTTCAATTCTGTAGCCTATATTAATAGAATTCGTAAGCAAAGTATTTTGATAGAAATTATTGAAAAGAGGGAATGTAGTTAAAAGATTACTGTTATTGAAATAATCGAACCCCTGGTAAGATATACTTCATTGATTTACGCAGATAGGTTGGACCGGACTTTTCTTGATTTATTGACTGCACTAGTTCCTTTTCTCTACAGCCAACGCGAGTAGATCAATACAGGACTGTTTTGGCATAGTCTGCCTTCATTCAGCCAAGCATAAACCTGACGGCTACCTGTGACCAGAAACACATGCACCTGCTCGCTCATGAAGCTAGCGGTTCACAAAAGAGGCCTAGCAGACGGACCATAGCCGGTTCTGTAACAGTCTATCTATCGTCGTTCCCCGTCTGCGATCATAACTTGGCTAAATTCAGCCAGATAGTTTTTGCCTGTTCGTGAATTTTCCCACTTATGCGGAGTTCATTTGCATGTGTTGGGAAGTCGATTGATCCGTGTGCGTCCACTCTTGATTCATTTCATTTTTTCAACGTTCTGACATGCAGAAAACTGAACAAAACAGTTCTGAATATACTACAGCAATTCACTCAAGTTAAAACATGTACAAGATTAAAAGGTCCTCTTACCTTGCACGGTTGCCATGTGACGGGCTCAAGCTGTCGGCATCTTAAATTAATTTCGGATGCATCATCAGCTAGGCGCCTGAAGTTACTCCCATCAGCGGATTGACTTAATCGATACCCTCTCCTTTCTGGACTACCAGTGAGAGGATTTTAATGAACTTATTCGATCAGCAATCATCCACTGTGGAATCGGCTGAGCATACCGCCCGGCCGCATTTTGCCGGGATCTACGGGGTATTGAGCACCAATACGAAAAGTTATTATAGTTCGAGCTATCCGGGTCACCTTTTCATGGACACGTTTTTCAGTGTCAGTTGAGCTGGAGAGATCAAAGTGGATGGTTGAGAAAAGGTTCCCTGTATATTTGAAAGGCAAATTCTCTTTTACTAACTCAATAAGTTCAATTAATATATCCAGAGATGTTCAAGATGGTAAAAATGGAACCGCACCCAGTGATCCAATGAAAGGAAATGAAAAACCAAGTTGTGAAATACGTTTTCGATTAGAAGTGATTACTTATGTGGGGTTGTGACATTCATTATAGTGCCGCATAAGGACTAAGTCACATCAAAATGCTGGCGTCCGAAGGCATTTCTTTTCGATCGTCTTCAAAATCCGCACTCGGTAAGAAATGGGTACTTAAATAATAAATAGTTTTCTAGTTTTTTTGAATACCTTTTATATTCCCATATATTTTAAAGAAAACGCGTAAAATCGGTCCTTCTTGCACCATTTGGTAGCAAATCACGGCTTCCGCAAATTATATGCTTATAGCATTCTGTTTGCAAATCTTTTGATAGTTCGTGAAGTATTTTGAGCTCAATTTTCTTTTGTATTTTCCTCTATGTTTTACTTTCTTCAAGCTGTATACTTTTCATGTAAGGAGAATTATGTAAACCTTCATGCCATGAAGAAGCTACTATAGAGAGCTCAAAATATTCCAATGGGTGTGCACTATGTTGTATGATTTATAAGAAATATTAACAAACGGGTAGTTACGGTGCCATTTTAAATATCTCGGCACAATCGTAAAATTGTCCTAAATTTGACCTTTGTTAAAACCAGAAGATGCCCTTTCTAAGAGAATAAAATCGTAAAAAGACGAGATTTGCAACCAAATGCATTCAAGAAAGAATATTTGTCTGCAGTGTTGCGATAATATTATTATGAATGTGAAAGAGCACAGAAAATAACGGGAAATAATCAGTTTTATTTAAATAGCCCTTTTTTAAAAACCGAGTGTGGTTTTTGCAGACAGCAGAAAAGAAATGTAGTCAACAATCGGCAACCTGGCATGACTCTAAGGATTGGGATAACGATAGAAGACAGTTAATTTCATAGCACAAGTATTCCCTTATAATCGAAAACAAATTTTTGTTAATATTAATGATATCGGTCACTGACCGTATTTACCTGGTAAGTAAAACTTCTAAAAGCAGCCCAAAACCTTACTTTGCCTTTCACTGCCATTACATTTTAATTATTTATTTGCAATCTCTTCTGTTCCAAAGGATAGGCTATTCACTCCCGATGTTTACCGGCTTCCTCATCATGTTTGCCTCGACATTTAGTAAGTTCGCAGATACTGCTGTTAAACCAGCTGCTAGTATGTCTCACTCGACTAAAGGTTACAAAGATTGTTCCCGTTACAGCCTTTGCTTTTGGCGAGACCTACGGCGTTCTTCTGGTGGCCCGAGCAATGCAAGGCATAGGATCTGCCTGCTCCAGTGTCTCGGGCAAGTTTACCTTGTAACTGCCCTCCCCTCCCCCTTTTAATTGTGCATCCCTCCAAACTTGCACGTAGGTGTAGGCGCGATTATAACAGGAACATCTAAGAGTGGCAGTGCAATTGTTGTTGCTGACGATGTCCACCGTATGACCCACCGAGTGGACGTTGACCTGTGCCGAATCTAGCACACACACTCCTCGTACACGTAGCTGGACCCGGTGTCAAGACAGAATCGAGAAACCTGGAGGCGCCATTCAACGCAGGTGACTGGCGCTGGGTGAGCCTGTACTTAGGTGTGCCACCGGTGGAGTCCCTGAGACATCCGTTGTGGCGCCCGCTTTACCCAGGGGAACAGGAACGCTTCTATTAATCTGAACTGTTACAACAGGCTGAGCTTCAAAGAGAATAAAATAATGTACGAGTCTCATTCCTCTGCTCAGTAGGCGACATATAATTAACAGCGGCCCCAAACAGATGAGAATCCACGGGAGTATCGGTTACGGTCAAATGGAAAGAGGTAAAACAAGAGATCTCCAAAGAAGTGGACAGGAATATGAGCGACGACCGGCAAAATTTGAATAAATCGTGAAGTGACCACTGTAAAACGAGGCAACTTGACAAGCCTCGATTCTGCTGAAAGTGTGACTACTTGTGTCCTTCAATGCACTGGGGACACCCGACTATCATATAATAATATTTTTGGTCATAAAGTTAAAAATGAAGGTGGATTATTTTACGAAACAAATCTACTGATAGCTTTAGCTTCAAATAAATGCAAAGCTGACTAATGTATAAGCATAAGAAAGGAAATGAAATGCTTCCTTAACTTGAATGATATATGTGAAGCATCGTGTACGACGGTACACGAACTGAAAGAAAAGGTTAACACATTTTCCCTAAAATCACATAAGCACGCTATTCCACAATCATTTTAAATGTCCGGTGCCAGTGAGAGAAAATCTAAGAGGAGTTTATAGCGACAGCTATATTCATTCTTTTTCTGATAAAACTTCTCACAAAAGAACGATGTTACACCGCGTATAGCCACTTTAGCTCTTTCGGTGGTATTTCAACAGATTACAATCTTGCCCATTTTCAGATAGACACGAAATACTCACATCGAATGCTATCTTAAATTCCGTCATGCTGCGTAGCGGACGTTCTGGTGGAGAAAACATATTTGGCCTTAAATTCAGCATGTGAGAATGGTGCGAATATTCAGAAGTAATTAACTGAACACGATTACCAAACTTTGCCACTAATGCAGTTTTAAAAATGAGGGACCCGGATAATAGGAACTTTCGTTGACGAACGCTCACCGATCGATAACGGAACTCACTCGCCCCGTTCTGCCTTGGGGCTCAATCTCGAGCCTTACCAGCAGCCGCACAGCGGCTAGGAGTAGTAAAGGCAGATGACCCATTCGAACTAAGAAAAGGGAGATTGCAATGCCCATTTGTGGCTCATTAGCCGTCATCAGCCAGTCATTATCAACCCCAGGTTGTGCCCCACCCGTAAATTCAACCCGCGACCTGTTAATCAACAGTCCAACCGTTGATAGCAATGGACATCTGAGCAACAAATCGCGGGTTAGAGCCTCAGACGGGACACGCCCCGGAGTTGGGTATGACTGGCTGATGACGATTAATGAGCCAGAAATTGCCATTCCAGTCTCCCTTATAGTTGTGGACATAGTTAATCTACGCCTTAGGTTGCCAAATCTCAGAGCCGAAAAACGAGACCTCAGGAAACATAAGCCAGAACGCACGACGTTTGAAAGGAAAGTGAGCTGGCACTCTAAAAATGATTCATAGCGCGTGCTTTCTGGATACTGTGAATCAACTGGTGTGACAGGAACATTTATCATACAGCCTACTGGAATAAAAGGATTCAATGTATCTTTAAAGTGTTAAAGCAAACCCAACTTCCTTTGAGAGGCCAGTTAGTAAAGAGGTCAGATAAAAGTCTTCAGATCTTATATTCTGTGCCAATTCTGCTTCAAGGAATCGTAGAGAATAAAGCAAAAAATAAAAGCATGTCTTTAGGACTTACTGTGAATATACCTGGATGAAACCGATCTCCGGGAGAGCGCTCACGCAGGATCAGCCTGCACGCAAAACTGCTGGAAAAGTGAACCTGCATCTATTAGCGCAAGTTGCACACAGGAGTCCAATGAGAGATGCAAGATTTAAAAACCAGGATAACGAGCAACAATGCTCCAACGCCGAAATCCGTCTCCACATGCTTACACTGCTAGAGCACTTCTCTGGGACACAATGATCTTGTCGGAAACAGTCCTGTTTACTGCCACAGCAAGAGAAAAGCCATGTAAACAAGACGGAAGAGCAGATTTAGTGCTGGTCAAGCACTCTGCCTCCGTACTTATTGTGAACATCAAATCCTTTCCAGATTGGTTTGGTTGGGCGTCACCAAGAACTATTATTCCTCCTCCTCCTCCCACCGTCATCAGCATAAACACTAAACCATCAACAATTCTGCTTGAATCAGTTCCACCAAACCTATTAAAAGACCACCTAACTCAGAATTTAAGCGATGTTGACGCAAAGCTATCGACCGATTAGCAACCAGACAGTGCCTGCTCCAGCTTTGTTTCCACTATGGAGCTACAATGTATGGTCTGTTTAACGTAGAAGTCAGTATCCCGTTCTCTGCACATCAAATCACCATCACCACCACCATTACTGAAAACCTATTTGCGATGCGCTATAAAAGCGTATGAATTAGTTTGACCGGAGACATCAGTAACTTGGGGCACTCCCACGAACAAGTCCGGTGTGCAAGAACTCTTCCATTTGGCTTCTATTCATTTAAAAATATGTAAACAAGCTAAGGAACACAAGCAAACAGAAACTGTTTTCAACTCCCTGTGGTAGGACATGCAACTGGCTTGGATGATTGAGAACATAAGAAGGAGAAGAGGCGGTCGTTTGAACAAGAAGTTTATTGGTCTAAAATTTTGGATTCTCACTTGAACTGCACACCTCGTGCCTTTATTACCCTTTCCTATGACTGTCTCTGACGAAGGGTTCGAGCAAAAATCGGAGACTTCAGGCCAATAAAACACTTGTTCCAACGATCACATCTTACACTTTAGCTCAGTTGTTCGCTTTTATCAGCAATTACGAAGATACTTAGCCAGTGAAATTTCCTTTGAGTCGTAGATTTTAACCAGTAGGACAGGCGATACTCTAAACTTTGTCTTCTTTTTTAGGAATGGGCATGCTGGCAACATACTATACAGATACGAAAGAACGATCTCGGGCCTTTGGATCTGCCCTCACCGCATTGGCTCTTGGTGTCCTAGGTAAAACGACGGCGATATCGTGTTTAACTCTGCCTATAAAATGCATCGCAAGATAATTAAGAAAGTTTCAGTCTTTTGATATATTTAACGTTGACGCGCAAAATATAGTAGATTACATAGATATTTTGTATGTCTTTCTGCTCAAGAGATCCCACGGTTCACCACGTGGTAAGCTGAGACCAGGAGGCCGTTTGGAATTAATTTCATAACAGTATATCATGCCCAGATGAAAGTCAGAATCTAGCATGAATCAATGTTGTTTTACCGTAGCAGGCCACTGCACTGAATTTTTACGTTTTCGTACAAAATTCGGAATTTTTCTGTGAAGAAATTGGCTGTGCTGGAAGGGACGCCTTTTTAGCAAAACCCCGATGTACTCTTTACGCGTGTCGGCCACCCTGCAGGATGTTCAATTATCACAACATTTTAACTTCCTCATCGTATTTGACTGACTGCCCACGGTGCCCTGGGAAATGGCCAAATTTCCGCTTATTTTGTAGAAGCCCTTCTGGCTTTGGCGTCAATTAGTTCCTTCATGAAATGATGCATAAAACACAGTCATAATCTATTTTTATCCTGAAATTTGGAATCCATTCTTGCTGTTTGTGTGTGTGTGGGCCGCGTAGGAAATGCGCTGGTCCAACAAGAGGGCCAAATCAGGGTGCGGCAGGCGTTATAATTCTGGGATGCGGCCCCATAACAAATGCCGAACATGAAGGTGCCCGTGCCCAACACAGACACGCTAAGGTGCAGGCTCATGCCGTACCCCATTCTCTCACGCCGTGGGAGATCATATATATGCGCCCAACCCTGCCTCCGGTCTTCTTGACTCTGTCTTGACACGTGTCCAGGTAGGGGAGTCGAATATTGAATGAGGCAGCTGCTGTGCAAGTCCATTCTCACTTTAATCCAGCGCTAGTCACCGTCTCTGCACAGCATACGGCAGACATCATCGAACATGACGGTCGAACTATCGTGTGTGTGTGTGCGCTCCCTAAACATGCCATGTGGTAGATGGGCTGGACCAACACGGGGTCCACATGAGGACACGGCAGGCGTTATTCAGGTTGCACTCTTATAACAAATGCCGAACATCGGGTTGTGGTGGCACTTGTAGGGGCAGTTTGGACCTAGGAGCCTCGGCTGCGCTAGCCACATGCGCCCTCTCCCATCTCCAGTCTTCTTGACTCTGTCTTGACATCGGGCATAAGTGGGCGAGGAGGAGAGAGTGGGGCCGATGCAGCGAAAGTGCCTGCAACACCCTTCTGAGGAGCATACGATAGACATTGTCGGATTACGACGGGCAAACTGACGTGTAGGGGGGGACCTAACTCCATTGCATGATGTCCCAGTTGGATTTTTAGGTGTCTGGAGTCAAATTCGGCCCTTTTCCATAACTAAGTACGAGCTTAGCTTGCTATTAAAAGACTAAAGACAGTTGAATGCCAGTAAACGTAATGCATCAGCATACGTCGAGTTCATAGACTTGTGCATAACCATCTTACTTTCATTCGTATATTCCAGATACCATAATATGATACTGCATTTTTGGCTTACGTAGCTCATATCGTTGTCTGTCTTTTAATTCATCCACAGTTTGCCTTTGACATTAAAACGCAGTCTAAGCAAAAAGTTGCCCATTTTATCGAGGAATCCCGAAGCCCTCTTGATCTAAAACCAAAACTTAGGAATATATATGAAATCTACACATAACCATCGCACCGACGTTCTTTCAGTTTAATCTTGTGTTGGTACATACGCTCCATGGCACATTGACTTCCTTTTGAACATCCTTGCTTTTCTAAAAATCGTCTTTATTTTAAAGTCATTTTCAAAGAGGTTTAAGGTGCATTTAGTTGCTAAAGAGGAATCGAAAAATACTCAATTTTAAGGTCATTTGAGGTGAGAATAGGGCGGTTTTGTATCTTCCTTTTGACAGAAAAGTGATCTCTTGTCGTTCATACGCAGATTTCATGAGGATGTTTTTATTTTTGTTATTTTAGTCGGACCTACCTACGGCGGCCTTGTGTATCAATTTGTCAACAAAAGGGCACCATTTCTGATGTTGTCAGCGCTCGCACTACTGGATGGGAGTAAGTAGACCAATGTTTATGCCATTATTTTAATCCCGAAATACTGATTTGATAACATAAGTAGTAAGACGCTTCAAATTTTAAGTGGAAAATGTAGAAAAATAGCTCGATGGATCAGTGGCTGCATTTGTCCGAAAATACAGACCTGTACTCACATCAACCCCTGAGAAACAGTTCGAAAGATAGTGAATGTGACATGCGAATAATACGATCCAAGTCATGAGCTTCAGCAGTAACCACTGTATCCGCCACAAAGTCGCTTGCACAAAGGCGTATCGAGACGTACTGCAGTGAACCGGAAGATTAAGTTGACGAACTATAATATATGTGTCGGGTGCTTAGAGCGAATTGGTGCCCACGCACATTCGTCCATCGGTGCATGCGTAAACGCAACGTGAGACAAAATGCAACTGGCCCTACATTTTGGCGATAACTCGCGTATGCGAAAAACCTTTTGGAAACCGTCAACCGCCTTCTCACCCTACTTAAAGTTGAAGTTGCGTACAGACCGGAGGCAACCATCAGACGCCAGGTCATGAGATCAAGAGACCCACTGCCATGGTAAAAAAACATCTGGAGTATTTTCCCAGATCTGGCATAGTGTCAGACAAAGTAACTACAGTGGAAAACTTGGGAGATTACTCCAGATCCGAATGGACGAACATGGAGGAGAATTGGGGATTTATTACGCTACCTCGTAGATCAAAACTTATGAGATGCGATCTGGCCATCGAAGCTGAAGAAGTTCACATTATTATAAGAGGTACTACCCATGTGAATCACGGGCTATTTGAGTCATGCTTCTCCAGAATTGACAGACGCAATGACCTCCAACCTATATATTCTTAGCTCTGATTTTGCCAGAACAAAAGCAAATGGCCACGCTACAAGAGCACCAGCGAACATCAACCACGGTAATAGCGAGCCTAACGGCCGTGTATTCGTCAAGCCAAGGAGCATCAGCGTTGATAAAATCACGGCCAATTGGGACTCGGGTGCGGACAAACATGCCATTATCGCGTCAGTGACAAACCCCAATGGTGAACCCAAGCACTGCTAATTATGTAGGCATGTGTCTACAGGGAAAATAGGTCACATAAATTCTGGGCTTTTTATGTCCCCTTTTAGTCATAAATTTGGCTGTCTCTGGTGAGGGGTTTGAGTGAGAATCCAAAACTTCAGGCCAATAAACTTCTTGTTTCAGCTATCACATCTTCATCTTCGTCTTCTGTTTCTTTTTTTATCTTCTTCATCTTCATCCTCTTCGTCTTTTTCATTTCCTTCTTCAAGAATGTTTTTTGGTGTGGAGAAATTCAGCGGCTCTACTATGCTTCAGATTAACTTATATACGACGCACAGGCAAAATGATATACACGTATCACAGTGGTGTTCACAGAAACATTATGAGGTGAAATTTTTCGCCTAAGGTTATCCTCCAAATTCGACTGCGTTTGAGGCTTTTCGTTACTTCAGTGAAACATTCAGTTCACAAGTATTTAAACACTATCCCCCATAAATCGTCCAGAGTGGGACAAATACTCCAGAATTGAGCGACATGGTAACGTTTGCAAAGAATACTTTCTGCACATGAGAAGCAATTTGCTTTGTAGATTATTCTTAGTAAAGGAGGATACGAGAATGTTAATATCAGCGTCAAGTAGTTTGTTTAAGCGAGATTTCGTTGTTAGTTCAAAAATTGCATGAAGAATAATTCCCCTGTAGGTGCAGGAGATGAGTTGAGCACGAGAATAGTGATGTATTTTTTTGTGAAGTACTGAACCAGTTCTCAAGTTATTCTCCAGTGAGAGGCGGAAAGTAAAGAACGAATACTTTGGTTACAGAAATAGTCAATAAACTCTGTTCCGAGACCCTACTTGTGTGCGCAGACCTTGGCGGCATTCGGCGAACAGACGACTTGATTAGGTGCATTTGCTTGTCTTCAGGCGTAGACATTCTCTTCAACCCGTAGCACAATGTTGTGGGGAAGTAGCCAGAGTATTTAATGCAAATGTACTGTGACGCTACTGCGAGCTTAGGACGAGCAAACTCTTGAGTCTGGGGTGTCACTGGCTAAGGAAGACAGATAAATTAGAAGCATACACATCAATATTGGAACTGCTTTAGGAAACCGAATGTATCTACTTTTCATGCAGTCTTGTGATACAGAAGCTAATAGAAGCCAAGAGGCGAGTTATAGAAAGTACTCGTAAAGAAGGAGACACGATCACTGGAACAAGAGCTTTATTAGCCTGACGTTTCGGATTCTCACTTGAATCCAATACCCTTATCTGACGCTGCCTCTGATGATGGATTCTAGAGAGAATCTGAAATGTCAGGCTTATAAAGCTCTTGTTCTAGTGATCGTGTCTCCTTCTTCACAGTGACGCTCTGCTTAATTCAGGTAACCCAAGTATGAAGACAAGTATGAACCACAAGAGAAACAACTTGATATCCTTCACCAGAGGCTGTTACCGACTTTATTTTTTTGAAATAAAGCAGAGGTGAACTATAGTCTTTAGCATTGATGGTGATCTAACCTATACCATCGAGGGACCTTATGCCCACTATCATCTGCTTGCGTTGCGATGACCCTCATTTGACCCGAGCAAGCCATAACCTTATCAAGAAGAGTTGGAAGCTGGAGGATTTCGATGGAAAAATGTTGATGTCTTTTGAACGCAATCGATAACAGCAAAATACAAAATCTCACTGTACCATTTATACCAATCACGACTGCGTTCAGACTGCCAGTGGGTTTCATGCACATGCGTGTCAAATGCAGAGGCCAACTCATCGATTATGATTCCGTTTCGGGGTGTGCCTATGCCTGGTTTCAGTAACTACTTGAGTTGGGATAATTTATGCAGGGAGGATAAATCGAAACCAAACAGTAGGTAAGTGGCTCTGCTCAGTCTCCGTGATTCCCCTAAATGGCAAGTAAATTCTACCAAGCTTTTACGCAGCTCCTGTCTTAGAGTTCGAGAAAGTTCCCACACAGCTGCCCTTCAACATAAGTCCACTTTTATTGCCTTCAATCCCCAATAATAGATGGCTTCATAATGCGTAAAGGAAATAGGTTCGAAGGTGGTTACGTTGCATCAATTTTGTTGATTATTTAGACACATGCTACTATATCGAATTAAGTAGGCATTATATAAGGAATTTATATCGATTTCAGTTTTACAGCTGATCATTTTCAAGCCGGGAATTCGACCAGAGGAGCAGAAGGGAGCACCACTTTTTCAACTCCTCAAGGATCCCTACATACTCGTGGCAGCCGGTAATTTAAATAAGAGAATACCTCATTTTCATTGCTATTTCTGTATTGGGTCAGACTAAACGAAAGGAAGTTAATAGACCCTGTAGAATGCTTTTACGAGTTTTCACATGCCAACGAAAGGATGTACTCCAAGTTCGTGATGAACTTATGAGGAGATTAAAAGGCTGAAAATTCCAAAACACGAATGTCGAACAGGAAACTTAAGGGGAACGCTGGTGGATCTACTGATGAGCCGAACCCTCTTGCAACTGTCTCCCTGAGCCACAAAATATTGGCTAAACACGCGCCTTCGTTTTTGGTTAGTACATATGTTCCTACCACAGCTTATCGTATATCATATCTAAACTAGGTTCCTGCAACTTCCACATGAAAGGCACTAAACATCAGAACAGACTTGGTTAAATAGTTGGTTGTATGCACATACGGACATCGTGCAGTAGATACAATCATGAACGGAATAATATGTCCCGGTTTTGCGATTCCTGGTAGCATATTCAAAGAAGAAGCGTTCAAAGAAGGCGTCCCTAGCTAGGAAATTCGGATCCAGTTTACGTTTGGAAATAAAAAACTCTGTTCTGAATATTTTCAGCGTTCGGGGATCTCTCTGAAGTTTAGAGCAAACCATAGACGGAGTTATTGAATTTGCATTTTCTCGAATTATAAATGTATTTTGCAAGTCAGAGGATTGTTAAGATTGAGTTGCGTGCAGTACTTGTCGTTCGTGAATCTCACATGAAGATTTGAATGCTCATGCTGATTCAACCTACAAAATATTTAGTCTGCCACTCCTGTGTGTTCATACTCCCCCTTCACCTTAACCCAGTTTGTTTATCTTTTTCAGATTTTCCACAGATGGTCAATTAAGAGTAATTAATAAACCACCGCTTACGTGTACTTATAATATAACTTTACAGCTCTTTTCCAGTAATTACCAACGACAGAGTAATTTATGAGCACCCAAATGCTTTGTTTTTGCACCCCAAAGGGTCCCTAACGTTTGGAAATATGGGCATTGCTGTGTTGGAACCGGCCCTGCCAATGTGGATGAAGAAACACATGAATTCGGACAACTGGGAGCAGGGAATAGCTTTCCTTCCCGCCAGCATCTCTTACCTTCTGAGCACTAATATCTTCGGTCGATTCGCCTATAAAATGGGGTACTGGTTGAGCGCCTTTCTTGGGATGCTACTCTGTGGACTTTGCCTCATTTGCGTGAGTCAGTTTCCTACCCTTCAGCAGAAGCAGGCTTTGATTAAAGGGGATTTTTCCCATGGGAGGCTTTCCAAGGAGAACTGAAAGTCTTCGATTACGTCATTTGGTAGCACCTGAATCGCTGATGCGGCCTTGCGTAAAGGGCGACTTTAGAGCCTTCAGCATAGTATAGCGAGCTGAAATAACGCAAGACCCAGAAATATGAAGACCCTTTTTAAACCGAGCTTAAAAACTAGTATGCGAAGCGTGAAGGGTGGAAGGTGCTGATGCTTCTTCCTGAGAAAATGGGGCTTATTACAAAAAAATGACGTCAGGTTAGACCGCCCCAATGTGCATTTCGCTAACAGCCTAGAGATAGGCAGAGACGCGACTAATCTTGTGATAATGGTCAATTCTACTTTTATTATGAATATCAGAGTAAAATCTCCCTTTCGAAGAAAAACTTTTTTTACATCAAAAATAAGTATTCTGAATGATATCCCTTATCTAAGTATAGATAGAAATGAAGGCAGGACTGGCTCAGTCACATTCTAACTATCAGTGGTAGTGCTATCTCTTATTTGATTGAAACTACATTCGGCAACCTAAGAAGGGACTCGCTTCTCAAACTTCTCCTCCCTCATAGTGTTAGCTCACGGATTTTGTCTGAAGGATTGCAATTAAGGGCAGACACAAATGAAGTCAGAAAAAAATCAAGTAGACATTTAAAAAAACTTAAAATTATACACTTTGAGAAATTCTGGTGACTGTCAATTCGCAAGCACTGAGACGACAGTTTATACGCATTTATGCAGTTGGGTGAGCGACTGCGAGAGCCCTTATAGTGGCAGTCTGGGAACAAGTAACCCAAATCTCTGGGTATCCTGTTCGAGCCGCTGATATTTTGACCATTTTAAGCTACGAGGTGGCGTAGCGGCGAAGCAGAATTCTATTGCATCCATCTCGCTTCACTCTTTTTACACTCGCCATGCTTCGAAGGAAATAGTGAGCTGAGGTGGGCGTGAGCACGCTGGTTGACAATACAATTTACTCCATCCACGCATGCCACAAACGATCTAACTCTCACTTTCAAGCTAACAAGTCTTCAAACATTACGTAAAAATGCTACAGAACGCCTTTTGGTAGGGCTACCTTCAACTCTGAAATGGGCTGAGATAGCCCGTAAAATTGCAACTTTTCAAGACGAGACTGTTGGACACCAGACTCTCTTTTCCTCCCTGGGTGATCGAACGTAGAAAAGTCATAAAAGCAGTAAAAATAAATATGAAAATGATAGATAAAGCGATTTATTGCTGTATCATCATCATCATTAATAATGAACTGCCGTCCCGGCTGTTTGAATTGCCAGTCAGTTGCTGAGTTCTTCTCGGAAAACAAATAGGTTGTATTTCTAAAGAGAGCATTAATCAAACTCTCCTTTTTTCTGGAAGTGCTGGATATAAAGCCTATTCAGAGAAAATTTATGGAATGACGAAAGGCTTTAAGTTTACCAGGATATAACAAGGCGTTTTAGAGAATAAGGCTAAAATGGACGTTATAACAAACGGTACGGTCTGAAGTGATGGAACTACCAACGTTGTCAGTAAATATAAGATAATTAAAATTATATATATATATTACTTAATAAATAGAGTCCGCGTTTAAAAAGGATTACTTAGGTCGGGTTGCAATATTAATTATTTTGCAGCATTAGCACATGGTAGTTCGATGATGCGAAAAGCCGTGATTTTGAATACGCTTCAATTCGGCCGCGTGCAAATTCAAACTCATTAAAAATAGCTAGTTTTAGTAATATAGAAATTTCCAAGGCTTTTCAATGGTCTTACAAATTGAAATGTATTTTTTTAGAAAACACACTAAAAATTCGCTTAGTTCTGTTAAGACGATTGTAAATTACCATCTTTTTATATGCTATTCACATCGAAATTTTAATCTGCGGTTTATAAACTTTGTGATTAAGAGGATGTGAAGACCCTAAAATGTCTCTTTAGGTAGCATTTCTTCTGCTTATATCCCGCAAAGACCTCTAGGTGTCCTAAATAATATATCCTTAGCAGCATATTGGAACGTATGATTTTCTTTGTGCGGTAGGCATATATCAAATAGTTTGGAGATTCTTAAGGTTCTTGTAATGACAAGTAGGCTTAAAAATGATTCAAACATGAAAAATATTGTATAAGACCAAAAACTCTCCTTGAAAGAAGCCTTAAAAGAAGCCTACTTTCGTACACAAAGAGAATCAAAAATACATTTGTGCATGTTTTTTTAATAAATACATTTAAATTTTTTAGACAACAAATATAAGTGGAGAAAAATCATACCATTTAAGAAGCCATTTTAACGGGTGTGGTTGTTGCAATCGACCGTAAAGAATTGCAGTTCAGATATGGCTTTCCGGGGTAGGAGCAATAAAATTGCATAAGGTTGCACGATGAAAATCTTATAATTTTACAGAAGTTATAATTTATAGTCAAAAAATATCATAGTTTCTGTTAAAAATTCATGAGAACACAAACTACTGTAATTTTCCCTAGCACAACAAGTTTGCTATTACTTATCGGTATGTTTGTGGTTAGGATACGCACAAAAATATCGTTTTAACAAAATTTTACTTCATTTCTTTCCGTACGGTAAAAACTAATGGATTTTAAGTTATAAAATGTGAGACTGGTGGTATAAGTTCTGTGCTGGACGAGTGATATGTGGGGTTTGATTTATTTATATATTTAAGCGAATTAATAAGTCATGCTGTGAAGGAGCTCAGGCGACAATCTAATCTTCTTAAATTCCAGGTCTTAAGCTGAATTTCAAAATAAATGAGTTCACTCTAAATGTTGAGGTTTTTGTTATGTGTACAATTGAGGCAAATAATTTAATTTTATTTTTCAAATGTCGAGTGAAATGATATTAGCCAAACGTATAACTATAAGATAGGAGTCGTAAAACAGTCAAAGGTATCACATCTTAGTCGAAAATCATTTTGTTTTAAACAAAAGTGATTGGGCTCAATAGACGCCGTTTTTAGAGGTAGTAAATTTTAACTATTAAAACAAAGCATAAGAAAGATACTAATTGAACGTTTTACTGCTCTTCTAGGTGCCTTTCGCTCGGACGTTGGGGCATTTAATAACCCCAGTCTTTGGACTTGGAGTAGCCATGGGTACGTTCTAATTTTAACATTATCACTTTTCAGCTTACGTTAAACGAACATAATCTAACAGTTGTACTGATAGATAAGCAAGTAATTATGTTTGTTTACACATCCAAGGCTTTGATTGCGAGCAAGAGATGTCGCCGACCTCCGCTTGAATATTAGTAAGCTTTTGCGATTCCAAGTGCCGATACAAGTGAAAATGCAAATCCTACGAAGTAATTGCAAAGAGGTAGACACGATCGCTGGTACAAGAACTTCATTTGTCTGACGTTACGGGTTAGAACTCAAGCGCACCTTCAGAGACAGTGTCAGATACGGGTACTTCATACACAGCGGGTTGCCGTATTTATAGGATGTAGTCACTGTGCTACTGCATCCTTAGTATAATTAACGGCTCGCCCTTTATCGAGGATGGCTGCCCTCTGGAACGTCAATTTTTTGACAGTCGACCACTGAAATTTAGTCACCAACCTCAATATGGGTGACGAATTTTCAGCGGACAACGACCCACAAGCCAGCGATCGCTCCTTCCTCTTTTGCATACCTAAGTGTTTATCTGAAATTAGGCGCAACATATATTGCAAAAACTAATTGTCAGATATGCTCTAAGAAATACAAGCTACAATTTAGGTATTGCTGAAGAGAAGCAAAGACCATGCATAAAAAAAAGAAGTGAACGCGTCAGAAAAAAACAGAATTAATGCAGTCTTATATAATTTTCCATCATTTTATGCTGCCTGATATATAGGTTAGCGGAGAGCATCCTGCATGACGCATCAAATATGTTTTTTTCTTGATGAAAAAGAAAACCCAAGGTTAACGCAATCGTGTTCTCAGTTCTCAGTTCTCTTTTAAAAGTGAGGTCAGAGAAAATGTTTTCTGGGGAAATTGTTACCTTGCGTCTTCATTTCGGAAAAAGGTAAAAGTACAGGTAATAAAGTGATAAAATGCAGAAAGGTTACATGCTTTCTTAAAATGTCATGCCTTTGATGCTTACATTTATTTTACTGCAAAAGAGCACTTTTATCCAAGTTTTTTTCCTATAACTAAATGTACTGTTGTCAAATTGCTTTATACCAGTATATTTTTTACCTAAGTTCTACATGTCTTTAGCATATAAGATGGTTTTAAACTAAAGGAAACCCGACAGTCTTTGATTTACAGCGCATCTATGTGATATTTTAGCATCAAAAATACACTTCAGAATTTTGACTGACTCTTCATGGGATGAACATCTATTGTTGATGGACAATTATGTTTGAAGACAGCAGCAGTGAGTTACATGCGAGACCGACTTGCCAAGCATCTAACGCAATCCATCTGACCCCAACCCTTGTTTTGATGACCAGAAAATGTCGAAACAACCGGAATTGTGCACGAGAGCTCTATATGACCAAATGGAACGGCCAGTTTATGCTTACAACGCATGACCTCCTCACCACTACCCTTATCAGTCCGCTGTAAAAAGGGCATAGATCTCACGGTTAAGAGAATTAAAGAAAAATCACATATAGAATAAACCACTATAACTTGACTCTCAGTTCTCCAGTTATTACAAAAAGTAGGGTCGAGGGGAACAAGTCTTTTAAGACTTTCTGCCCATGCCAGACAGCCACATAATTCAATAAAGACACAACCTTTGGTGTGAAAATTTTCCCACCATGCAAATATGCTCTTTTTGGAACTAATTTTTGAATTGCAATTTTTGGAACAGCACCTTATCCGGGAAAGTTAAACACTCACCAAGTAAAGTCGCACATGCATTTTTAAAATACCTAACTTTCCCTCGCCAGTTAGACACCAGTTTAAATACCCTCCCGTTCTACAGGCGGCTTTACGTTTAGCATCAGGGACTACCTAGTTCCTTGTCCTAACCCTAAAACCTATATCTTACTATAGTTCTAAAAATAATCCTCTTAATCATAACCCAACCCTAACTCAGCTTATCCTAAACCCAAATCATGTCTTGACCTTAACTCTAAACTCCCCTTAAAGTTAACGCAAACCTACCTCCGATACGGGGGCGGGTGCTTATAAGCGTGTCCTATCCTCTAATATTTTTAATCGATTGCTTTTATAAAAATAGTTCTCACCCTGACATAAAACCAAATAAACAATCCTACGAAGCCCATCCTCATTTTCGATGAATAGTTAAGCAGGTCAAATGGAAACTATGCCGTAGTACTGCTACGGCACTAAAGTCGGCCAAGTCACCTATCTAATTTTACTTAAAATAAAATGTTTCCAATTTTTAATTTAGGTATGGTGGACGCCTCAATGATGCCACAAATGGGCTGCCTGGTGGACCTTCGTCACGTCGCAGTCTACGGCAGTGTTTATGCAATCGCTGATGCTGCTTTTTGTCTGGGTTTTGCAATCGGTAAGTCAAATTTACTTTGTAGATTCGCGTCATTTTTAGAACATAAAATAATTTTAACTCTAATACTGAAAATAAGGTCATGCCTCTGCTGTAGTTTTTTTTCTAGAGACAGTACATTTGCAATAACTGGTCCAGCTAGTCCCGCACCCCGTTTGTCTAGCATAATGAATAGACTTAACTAATTGGCTAGTGTGGTTGTGGTCCTCCTATTCGTCACGTGTTGAGAATTAGGTTATGCAAATGTAACTGTTGGTCTCTACCAGCGCTTAACGAGATCGCACATGTGATAGAAGTAGAGAGCATGTCCATATTCGGAGTTATGCCGTATACTAAGCCAGAAATGATAATTCCAATGGCACCACCATTTTCTGTAACATATTTCAATGATCAATTTCTCGTTGCTGAGATGGATCTCTAAAATCAGACGCAACTTCCTATATTTTTGTTCCACCGTCAAGACACATCAACAACCACCGCCTCCACGCGAAGTTGCATATCGCCGATCATAGGTAACGGGTGGAAATCAACATAACCTAATGAAGACGTTTGTTCAAACAGAAAAGCTGTGTGCCAGTGTCTGCTGCATAATGTCACATCTGCGGACAAGCTCCCCTGCTTATACGCTTTTTTCAAACTTTCAGATAAAATAGGGAGCCTAGTGTGCAGTTATTATGCCTAATGGTGATTCAGAGTTTTCTGCAGGTGGGTGCCAATTATGGACACTTGCTTTCCCAAACACAGCAAAATATATAATTTAAGATAACATACAGTTTTTTGGTTTCCGGACACTTCAGACTTCTACTTGAACGCATAATCAAATTAATGGAACATACGAAGCCGAGATAGCCGCTCGTACATCTGGAAAAATGTATCAGGTCTGGTGCGATTTTAGCTGTAAAAATGCTGCAATTTCTGGACGCGAATGTCTGAACATGCATCCAAAGTGCGAGAAAATGACAGCAGTTCACCAGTTGACGATCATTTAATGGCATCCAGCCGTAGATTGAAGTTTGACGAGGCCAAAGCTCTCACTAGAGGTGAGAACCACAGAAACTACAAGCTACTTGACGCCATCGTTTATGGACTATAATTTGTAAACAAGCATAATTATCTTCCTGGCGATATTGCGCACACAGACTTGGCCTGGTAAAAGCAATCAATTATGCGCAATGTGCGTGGACGAACACGGTCTCCAGTGACGACATTGGTGAGACACATTGCGCAGTAATTATCAAGTCAAAACTAACACTGGGGATGAAATTTCTATCAGTAGTCAATAAACGGCTGACGATCAAAAAACAAATCCTGCCAGACAAGGTGATCTGTGAAGTTGCAAAGTTTCATAGCTATAAGGTGGCTTAGCAGTCGCATTCCATAAATTCTGAGACCCATAGGTATCTATCGTCCTTATCTACTGTTATTCGTAAATGGATCCGAAACGTGATGTAGAGACTGATTCCTCCTCCTCTTATATCACTTCGCGCTTATCTTTTTACTCATATGGCAGTTTGAGGTTTTGCGTCTACTTGATTGGCAAGCTCTACAAAGTCAACGATATGTACTTATACATACACTATTTTCCCTGTCTCAGGAAATGCCAATCGAAATATCGAAATGTGTTTTTACTATGAACAAATTAATTAACGTAATTGTAATTTTGATTATCGTAGAGTTACTCCGGCTTTAGAATGAGATTTTTGTTGACTGCCTACAAAGAAGACACTCTATAAACAATGTAAGCATGGACGCATGGTTCTCATTGATTTTAAATGTGTTTATAAATTCAAATATATTTTATGGTAAAAATGCAGAAAATATTTGTTCTAATACTCACGTCGTCGAAAATACACCTTCCTCAAATTTTATACTTGAAAAAAGGTCATCTTTGGGTTTTAAAATGTTCTAATTATGAGATATGTTAATGCTGTTAAATGTTTTTATACAATATATCGTGACATTCAAGGTAGCAATATTACCCATCACGTATACAACACGATTCACATCCGCAGCAAGATGTTATGAGCAATTAGTGGCCACTTTCTCGTAGTTTAGTGAACTGTGTGGTTTTCCGTAGACAGAGTATATGCGGCCTGCAGTTTGGAAACCTTGAATACAAGTGTATCTTCCAGCAGGGTTTAAAATTATTCGATGAATTATAAACTCTATGAAAGCCGAAACGTACCCTTCCTTCAAGTATACAATCTGTAGAAGATGTAATTTGCTAGCAACGAATATAAGAAAGAATACTTTCGTGCATCTTTTCTGTAAACTTCACTTGAATTTATGAGTAAATTGAAAACCACTGAGAAAAATGCTTGACACTTGCGTAGCTATTTTTTTCAGAGTATGTTTTCTGTCACCAGTCAGCAAGAAGCTGGTTCAAAAGCCGGCATTCTGACGTGACTGAATTATATTGGGATTAGGCCCAACACTAATCAGTATTATTTACCCACTTAAGTAGTTTGTTCAAATCGAATTTCGGTTGATATTTCATAAGATAGGGAATCAAATGTACCTGTATATGAGACGATGACATAATATCAGCAAAGATCTCAATGACAGTAAAAGCCAGCTCAAAATTCTACTTGTTTGGCGGAAGTGAGATAAATTTTTTCTTAATCGATTTGTAATTCGGTTAGCGAGGGCGTAACCACAAAGAGTGATCTGCATATCCTGTTATCTTCTCCCACAACAGGTCCGGCGGTCAGCGGAAGTCTAGCTCAATCGGCTGGATTCAGCTGGTAAGCAACAATCTGCATACCTTTTTGCTTTATCATCCATCGCCAGGTCAGACTTATAAACTCATTAGGACGAGCGGACTACACTTAACGTAGCTGTACCTTTCACTTTCCGTACCTGCTGGGGTCTCGGAAAATAGTTAATTAAGAAATATTAAAAAAAAAAGACATTTCACCTACCGCAGGAGTATAAAGCTGACGGAAGGATTTTTGGCAAAATTTGAAGCAGGTCTAGTTCTGCATATTGTAGGATCATAGGCAGTGTCTTTGAAGGGACAACTGAAGATGCAAAAGGCATATTTAAGCAGTTTCAGCGTTCACTGCAAAGCCTTTAAAAGTCTTCCAATCACTCAGTATGTATTCCATTAGGTAAGCCAAATCTCTTGGATTCGGACGGTTCTATTGACCTTGAGTGCCAATGAAGTTTACTAAGATTTTATTGAAGACGATACAAGCAAATATCTCAGAGAGATTTTCTAAGCAAATGGTATTTTCGATAAGAAAGGTAAATTTGAAGATATTACAAATTTGGCCAATAAAAGAGTCATAAGGCCTAACATTTCCCTTGGCATATTTTAAGGCTAGCAAGCTGCTTCACATGGGCGTTTTGCAATGCCCTTTACTGTTCTTGTGATGCCATAATGGCAAGCCCATATGTGCACTTAATTTGTTGCTTCCAAAGATAACGTTCAGGCGCAAGTTTAGGGTTTGGTTTGAGGTCAGAATTGAGGTTTTAGTTAAGGTTACCGAGTTAAGGATAGTCTTCCGGGTAAGATAGGGTAAGAGATAGTTTTAGGGCTGAGTTTAAGATAAAGGTTAAATTGAGGGTAATGTTTGAGTAAACAGGTTTTGTTGTAATTGAGGATAAGGTCAGTTTACTGTCAGATTTAGTATTAAAACACTGGAATATGAACGTCTGCCGGTCTTAAGCGTAGGCTCACCTGTGCCCATGGTGTGATATGGGTTACTACATACGTGTCGTATTCTTTCCACATCTTCTTACGTTCCCACTGCCACTGCAGTAATTTCTTAGTAATGCTAATCCCATTGGGACATCGTGGAAATGGAAAATTCCAAACTTAAGCAGAATGATTAAAAACGATCTCTTTGGAGAACCCAATGACCCTGTGGTGTTTTTGGTGTAACAATAGCCCATGGTCATACAAAGTGCTTTTGTGGAGTAAGACTATCGTCCCTGATAATGTAGTTTGGGAAAAAAAGAGAAAAAAGCCTTATTTGGAAAGTATCATTCCAAACATTTTCATTAAAAAGTCATCCAATCGGTGGAAATAAAAATGGGGATGGAACACAGATAATACAAAAAGATCCCAAAAGATACATTATGGCTGAAAACTTCAACAGTCGACATCGTGAGCAATGGCCTTTTAAGGATTTACCAAATTTTCGTGAAATTTTCATTCCTCCAAAAGTATCCTAACGTTCTGTGCTGTTGCCATCATTTTGCCCGTTAAAATAAACAAAGAGGAGTTAAGGTTAGTATGTAATGAGCAAAAAAGGCCAATCGATGTACATATAGGATAGCAGGTAGATTAACAACAGAAATATGATGATAAAACCGAGAGGGTTTGCAAAACGTCAGTCCATGAAATCTTCCCTTCTTCTTCGTCTTCTTCCGAGGATAATTAACTCGATAGGAAACTTCCCATGTAAATGGCTCAAGTGCAAAAACCGTCCGTGAATGGTAGCCTTTCTCAACCCGTGTAAGTCAGTATTCTGAAGTTTCCTGATCCCTACAATCTAGAGGTTGAACAGTGGATTCGGGATGCGTGTTATCAGGAATCTATTTTTTCCAAGTCGGGATCCAGTGGCTGTAGTTTAGGAAGTACTACTTAGACGTGTTTATAGGCCTTCGTAATACGCAAGAACTTCGAGTTGACGATTAAGGAAACCCGTCTGTGAAGCTCTACTAGAAACTTTGCCTAATGGCAGCTCGATATTTACAACTGGAAAATTGAGGAATCAGCTGTTTATGCAATGCCTTTTGGAATCCTGATTACTGTCCAGGCAGAAACAACCTTCCCCTTGAAAACACTGATGAGAAATGAATAGCGATTACTATATTGTCATCCTAGTTAGCCAATTATAAACCTAGCGTGGCAAATCTTTTGATCACAACAAAGAACTTTGAGGCAATGATTGACAAAATCTTGGTGATAAAAATGTTTAGATAATTCAAAACCTACTGCTTTTGAATCGCAAAATTGGATTTAATCAGTCAGAAGTAAGGTTTCTAAGCGGAGACCGAATTAAGGTCTGAATATATTTGAGTCTAATTCCATCAGTCATGGTAAGATAACCGCATAGCTTTCATTTAGCTCCCAACAGGCAGCCAGTAGTATATATTGAGGTAACACGATACAGTAGACTGACAGGCAGCACATGCATTAGCTAGAACCCCGGCTCCTATCAGTATGTTGTATCATGGACCTTTAATTCTCAAACCAAGAGAAATAAGTGCACGACGGTGAATTTGTTTTTAATTAATCAGATTTTCGCTGTATCCAGGTCGCCTAGTACGAACCCGTTCTAGGGACATGGCAAAGCCATGATACGTGGGTGCAATAGCGGACACGGCTAAGCCTGGTTTACACGTGCCACGCAAGTGATAAGCCCTTAACACATACGTGTAACACTTAATTATCTTGAATATTGCACCAACTAGATCTAATAGTCAGCATTCATCTAAGATAGACTCAAGAGCTTCCATACACAGATAGTTTTCCAAGCTATGACTTTTAACACAGCTGGTGTATGGTCTCACCCAATCGCAGTTAGAGCACATGACTCCCTTTTTCCTTTTAGACTGGGAAGAAGAGCAGGTCTGCAGACAGACTGCACCTTCCAGCAAAATTACAGCTGCATTATTTTCTTCTGACTGATAGCAGTTTTAAAATGCTCCCTAATGATTATAAGTATGGACTAACTTAACCAGGCATGTTTTCTTTTTTTCATACCCAGTACTCTACTTGTTCATTTGCTGATGGAACAGCTTTCTCCCAATGTTGTCAGTATGCCGAAAGCTTATGACAACCCCCGTGTTTTTGTCTTACCAGGACCATTTGGGGCATAGCGATTGTGAGTCTGGTGTACGGACCACTTCTGCTATTTCTGCGAAATCCCCCGAGGCGTGAGGAGGCTCAGGTAACTTGGGCCAGTTGTTGACCTCAATTGCAAGCAACAACGATTGATTCAATGTGATAGCGAAATACTCTGTGGGCAAACTAAGACAGCTTTAGCGTTAGCAGCGAGTAAACACCAGCAGATCGAAGGTCCATAAGTGCTTTCAGACAGAAAACCAATTTTCAACAGTTGTCTATTTGTCAAAAATAATGATAGTGCCAAACTTAATATTAATTTGGTTGGCGAGACTGCTTCTGAAGGAAACAGGGTCTGACAGTTTGACCATCAGGCGCTACGATGTCTACCATGCGTCAAATGTTGTGTCGGACGCAGGACCCTAATGTGCAAGCGAATTAGCTTATGGTGACAGCCGACTTTCATCTTTTAGAAGTAGCAATTACTGCAGATTTTGGAGTGCAATTTGTGTTTCTATAGGTTTAATTCCATTTAACTGAAGATATCACGATATTTTTTTACCAGCAAAATTACATTTTCCTTCATTCCTCTGAAAAGGATTTCTAGGGTTCAGAAAATATATGTGTTCGAATAGTAGGCAGTGCTACGTTGTGTGCCAACAGCCTCCCAACAGCAAACATTTGAATGGCGAAAACAAAGTTTTCATTGCATAATTTTAAAGGGACCAAAATGTTCTATGCCAAAAGCGTGAGAAATTGTTTATTTAAACCTGCAATCTACATCGTTCAACAGGATTAACACGAAGGATAGATAAGAACCCTATAGTGAGTAAGAAGAAACTCTCTAAACGTGGATTTACGCAAAAAGTTCATTTATGAAACTGGTATACTGCAGGACGATTATGGTCCACGCAAACAAACCTGGTAACTTAAAGAGACACCATCACTGGAACAAGAGATTAATTAGCCTGACGTTTCGGGTTCTGACTCGAATTCATCGAGTACCCAGGTTTTGCAGTAATTTGAGTGTGGGTTAACATCAAACTGCATGCAAGCTGCAGAAGCACAGAAAGGGCGTGGAAACTGACTGGTCAGACAATTGTCACACCAACTAAGATGCATTAAGGAGCTGTCAGTTGTGACAGACCTGTAGTGGCCTAGCAACTATATCCTATAAATATTGAAAAATCTATCCAATACCCTTGCCTAACTCTGTCTCTAGTGATGGCGTTGAGTGAGAATCCGAAACTTCAGGCTAATAAAGCTCTTGTTCTCGTGATCGTACCTACTACTACTACTACTACTACTACTACTACTACTACTACTACTACTACTACTACTACTACTACTACTACTACTACTACTACTACTACTACTACTTCACTACTACTACTACTACTACTACTACTACTTCTACTACTACTACTACTTCACTACTACTACTACTACTACTACTACTACTACTACTACTACTACTACTACTAATACTACTACTACTACTACTACTACTACACTACTACTTCCTGGAACTTGCCTTTTACCTTCTAAGGACAATTTAAGTGAGAGGCTATTATTTTAACGGATAGTATAGTTAACAAAGCATTCCGCCTTTAGAGAGATTGTACGTTATCTTGTATCCGTACTTGAAAGAAAAGTTCTAGAGGCGCAAAAGGTAAAAAAGGAGAATAGAGAACCCCTGATAACACAAGCGACCTTATAAAAATTCATGGAAAATTAATATTTTCGATTCATAACTTGAACCTTGATCATAAATCGATGCCAAAATTAAACCCTAAGCCTATCTACAACCCTTACATATCCCTATCCTGAACATAAAACCGAATTTCACAGGATATTTGCGCAAGGCTCCAGGAATTAGGGCCTTTCCTACTGTCATGTCTCACCAGGCAAAATTTACTAAAATGATGCTTGGCAATAACGTATCGTGTGACCAAACTCAGAGTGCTACGGATAGATCAGTGTGTGATGTGCCATCGTACTATCTGTCAATGTAACCCTAACTCTATCCATTGCGTTAGTTAGGGTTAACATTCGTCGTCGGGTTAGTAAGGCCAACAAATAGTTCGTTGGCCGTAGGCGGACTGAAGTATCGTGTCGAAAGGCAGCTTTAAAAGTGGCGACTATTTCGAACCCCATGGTCGTTTCAAAATACATCCCTTTTTATTTGAAAATGAAAGATCGTACAGAGCAGGCCTCATTCTTGCTTCCATCAAGGGTCTTTAAAAAGTGGGTCAGGTCAACTAGGAATGGTATCGCGCACATTGGTAAGCGGTAAATAAAGCCACCGGATCTTGTAATCCGCACACTTTTCAGGGCAATAACCTATTGTGCGACCCTAATAACCCTGCAGCAAATGCTGACGTTAACAAAAACAATGGATAGGGTTAGCATTAGGTTGGCCCTCTTCTTTTCTTCGTTTAGTCCAACCTATAAAACCCCTTAATATCACCGGTCCCGTATTACTCACTGACCTATCCTTTTGTTCCCTGAGTTGGGTTGCATATTGCGTCCTTGTCGGATGCTCCTATAGCTTAGATATCCAACAAGGTATTAAATCTCAATAACATGACCGTTGTTGCGGTTCACACCCCTATTCCACATTGCAAAGACCAGAACATTTACCTTCGTACGTAGTAATGGTTTTCAAATGCCTTTACCTCGGTGACTCATAACATCATTAGCCAAAAGGTATCATTGTGTAGTAGGGGAATAGTCCGTGGTTTCTTTCCATGCTAAGTAGTGTTCCAGTCCGATAAAGACTCTATTTTATATTTGAGAGAATTTCAAAAATGCAAATGCGTTTTAGAGCGTCAGTGGGGAACTATTTTAAATTGGTTAACAGCCGCATTTCGCAATATCCGCAGCCAACATGACGTCATTTTCAGACATTACAGCACAGGATATGTTGTCGTCTGATCGTGAGAAGACAACCCACTTTTAAATTCAAACCCATTTGCATATTCAAAAGGCTAGGCCGCATAATCTGCACTAATTTAGATTCACTTTCTTTTCTTGCTCAGCCCTTAAAAACGATGAGTTCTTTGAAGCCGCTTGGCAGTGGATTGGAGTACGATCCAACTGAAGGTGGTCTTAAGCCCTACGGATACGAGGACTGAGAAGATTCGCTGGGTGCACTACAAAGCAGAGAGGATTAATTCGAGAACTGCAAATACCCAGAGTGGACAATCCTGCTTGCTGATTTTGGGCTGCACTTTTAGTTAGAATGAGAATGAGTTCTTAACTTTTGAAGGTTTTCCCACTGTCACTGTTTTTTTTGAAAGAAAGATGTTCTCTCATGATTTGTGACTCATTGTCCAGTCCTTGCCCAAAAAGTGCGTGGAGGGACATTTAAAGGGTAATTATATCTCTAGATACTTTTAAGTGTCACTCTCAAGCCAAATGGAGTTAGCAGACCACGAACTTTTGACAAAGAAATGAATGAGTTTTAATTTGGTCATCGTTCAAACGTTTTCGCGAAACGTTGAGATGGGAAAAGGCTGTTTTAGAGGTTTTTATCAATTATCGTCGTGCATGGTGTAGACATGGAAACCATGTCAAAACATTCGACACGTATACAAGGAGACACACTCAACTGGCTAGTTAACCAATTTTGTCTTCATCTACGTCATCTTTTTTCGAGAGTCCTGCGGCTTCAATGCATTTTTTAGGTTTGTGGGCAAAATATGAGTTTTTAATAGTTCTTTGAACATGCCTACTGTCGCACTGTCAAAAATTTAACAAACTTAACTGTTTAGCTTTAATAAAAAAAACTTGCACATTAATCACTGGAGCAAAAGTTTGAGTGAATTGAGCTGGCCAACGAGATTTTCCGAGTTACAGGCTTCAAAATACCACATTATAACGCATTATAAACTTATTTTCCAAATTTTTGACACTGATTTAGTGAACTAGGAGTTAATTCACTAAAATGAGATAAAAAGGGAAGGTATAAAATTAACTTAAAGCATAATGTTTTCAAGTGAGAATTTGCGGACTTGATTAACAAATTCTTCAACTGTCTTTAGGAAACAATGTCGGAACTTAGTGTGATCTTAACTACTATGTTTAATTATTTCTTGTCAAATGATGGTATAAAGAAGGAGACACGATCACTGAAAAAAAGAACTTTATTAGCATAAACTTTCAGATTCTCCTTTGAATCCATCATCAGAGACAGAGTCAGATAAGGGTTTTGGATCACCCAGGATTTGCAGTATTTTTAGGACGTAAAATAAGACACGGTTTATTTTTTGGCGTGCTCATCTGGCATCGAATAACGATGGTTCGTCAAGCTTATTTACCTAATGCAAATCGCATTTCAAACGTTGAATTCGTTTCAGTCACTTGTAAACAACGTCGTAAAGTATGTAGGAGGTGCTATGGAAGGTGCTACTTGAATAGGTGATTTTGGGCTTCATTTATACGATTTTCGCGAAAGGCGCATTAAGGATTTTATAAAAAAGAACCTGTAGAAAACTTCAATTTTACTTGTCATTCCTTTGTCGCGTGCTGCTTGACCAAGAGGTCTTGTCTGATCAGATTACAAACACTGTAAAGCATAGAAGAAAAGGATGCGATCTATGAAATGCGAATTCTATTGGTCTGATGTTTCGGATGGTCACTCGGTCTGATCACCAGACGCGGTTATATGTTAATTCGGAGGACAGTCATGGTGATTTTGCCACAGGAGTTTCAAAATACCACTCACTTGTAACTGACGGATAATCCCAATATCTACAGAACTAGTTCTGCCATAAATCTGGAGACAAAGTAGTCTTTCTGACAAAACCCGAAAAACTACGTATTACTAGATATTATGCGGTACCTGCAATTTCTACGTTTACCCAAAACCTTGTCTAAAGATTTAGGCAAAACGGATATAAATTACACTATTACGCAAGGTACACTCGAATTTACTCAGGGTGAAAAGTTTACTTGTGGAAGTCCAACATACACAGACCACATTGAGCTTTCACTATCTTTTTTGAGAAACCTGACTGCATCATGATATAGTTTGCTAAATTATAGGTGTGATTGTCTTTCAGGGCAACTTCTAGCACTTAAGGCACAGTTTTGACATAACATGCGATATAGTGTTGCCAGGTTGGGCTGATTTTAACTGTGTTTGATATAATAAAGCAGCCTGCTCAGTTGATTTGCTTTTTTTGGCTTCGGCGCATATGGTCTTCTCTAAAATTTAGGATTTGAAGTTAGTTATGGTCCTTGTTTTGTATTTCAAACGACTCAATACCCCCAGCTCTTCACACATAAATTGGACTGACAAGGAAACCCTCATACCCACCCTATGTTGTCAACTAGGCTAAACGTATATTTAGCATGAAATGCATTACGCATTTAAGGCCGACAATAATCACAACGTACAGCAGGACAAATATATTACTGGGCTGATAAATTGTTGTGAAACCATACTATTACATCAATAAGTCAATGCGAAAACCCATAATTTTGAACATGTATGGGCATTACTTAAAATCTGCTTCCCGCCTTCCATGAAAATGTACAACTATTAAAAAAGAGTTACAGTCATTCTTTTCCTTAGCTATATATATTTAAATATTTTACTTTTTATGTTGCATTTCATTTAACCAAATGTTTATTATATACAGCCTGGGAAATACTTAAGTATTTCCAATCGTGAGTTGTCAGCCCGGAGCAGGCCACACAATATATCTGATAAAACGTCGTGCAGACAGCAACAACTAATTACACACAAGATACAAAACATCTGTATATATGATAGAGCGATATATACTACGAGGCGACGATCGCAAAAGTAGATAAAATGCCGTTGATGGTAGCGAATAAATCAGGTATTTTTTACTATCCGCGAGCGCTATTTGCTTTGGTTTTAGTAATTTTATTAAAATTACATCTTCAACGGAAAAGACGGGGCCTCAGCATTTACTTTGTTTATTTTGACTGGTTTGCAGACGTTGAAGGTAAGTGAGTGCTGGTAAATGCAAGCTGCCAAAATAATTTTAGGGTGACGAAGGATGATTCGGACAACAAAATAGCCACTAAAATTAGTGAGGGTCAATAAGTAAGGATGAATAGGCGAATGGAATGCATAATATTCGGATTGACTGGCAAGGGGAACACAACCCTTTGTGGTACTTGCATTTATCGCTCCCAGAATCTTTGAGAATGACTGATCAAAAATTACTGAATGGAGCCCGAATCAGCGGCGATTGACCAACGCGAGGCTAACCCGGATCCTTCAGACGTCTCCTATAAATGAAAATAAAGTGGTTATCACAACAAAAAATGTGCATTGTGTGCTCGGTTATGTCCTCCGGCTTCAGGAGACAGTGAAAATCGTGCCAGATTAGAGTGAATCAGGGGATTTCCTGTTGCTCAAGTATTTAAGCTAGCTTTGCTATCTCATGAAATATCAACCAAAAGGCTGAAATGTGTTTTCAATTTAAAGTAAATACCTTATTAGAATTGTAAACTTGATTATCGTACAGCCTATTCCCAGGATATCTCAGTCACATCAGGATGCCGGCTTCTGAATGAAGTTTTTCTGACTGCTAGCAAAAAGTTTCAAATTATGCGATTTTTGGGGACCATTAAATGTTCATTCATAGTACATTATAACCGTTGATTTATTTATGTTTCCTCTGAAGCATTCAACATAATCCCAATTAACTGCAACATTCTGTGAGCAATATGTATCCTCGTCCTCTTAACGAAGATAAATTCGTGATTTTTCTTGGATAGAATATATACAGAACATCTTATGGAAAGCTTGAACGCAAGTATAACCGCCAGTAGGCCGTCAAAATTATTCGGCAATTTAAAAAAGATTTTTACAACCGAAAGATACAAATTCTTCAATTACGAACTTTGAAAAAAGCTAAATCTGTTACAGAACGAGTACGAGAAAGAATAGTTTAGTGCATATTTTATATAAAATGTATTTTATTTTATAACAGTTGTAAGGCAATGAGAACAAATGCATAGTACTTAAACAGCAATTTTTTACGGAGTTAGCTTTTTGAGGCGGACAGGAAAAGAGCTCGTTCAAACGCCGGTATTTTGGCGTGACTGAAAAAGCTTAAGATTAGGCTGCACGATAACCGTTTTATAACTCTACATTAGTAATTTCTTGCAATCGGAACCACATTTCTTGACATTGAAAATTTATACTAGGTAAAAATTGATAAAGTTTGTGCTTAAATCAAAAATAAATTCCATCGAAACTCTTGACTGTTGACAGCACAACATTAACTCAGCCAGACAACATTTGCATGAAAGTTCTACGTTATTATAATATACGGTGACGGGTAAAGACACTTTTAGTTTATATTTGCACATTTGAGATGTCCGGGATCAAAATCTGGGAAACTGAAGTTGCTCACCGAAATGGATTGGTGTTTTTGTTATAGTTTCAAAGAATTTCGTCGGTTCTCCCTGCTTAAAGTGTTAAATACAAAATAACGATCAAAAAGTCAGCATGAACATCGAAACTGCGAGAGATCTATGGAGGAAAAATCGATAAGCCAAAACTCAACTAGTTCGGCCGGTCCGTTAAAATTCTGATCGTTATTTGGCATTAACAATTTTAAGAACAAATTACCGACCAAACTCTTCAAAACCTCAACAAAAATACCGCTCTCTTGTGGGTTAAAAATCAGCTTCTCAGATAACCCATACGGAAATTGCATCAGCTTAATAGAAACAAGGTAAGGGATGTAAAAATTTGTTTGGTTTCCGGACTGAGTGAAACTTTTCTTTATGTCGTGAAGTTAATTCACTTTACTTAATTCGAGTTCTAAGTTGCGTTACCTCACGAGTGATTCCATTTGTTCCTCAAGCTGTAGCAGGCAATCACACTATGAAATGCGTTGTGTTATTGAAGTTAAAAGTTTTACATAGACTCCACCGATACAACATTTACAAAAGCCCGTCCACAACAGATCCGTGGCTGCTGCATCCACCACCGCCATCATTAACCATGTTTTTACCAAGGATCGCTCAAACAGCACATTGTGGCTTTTACGATGTGCATTCACAAGTTTATCTGAGGTTCAAAGGGTTTATTTTAAAAGCCTTACTCATTTCTCAGCCTCAGAGTCAAAAAATCTCACTGTCACTTACAAAACAAGCTGAACTGGCCCTATCACTGAATGCGCTTTGCGAGAGTCAAAAATGTCTGGATAGAAGCAAATTGCGTGCAAATACTTACGCTCAAACATTTCCTCTCCAGAGAAGGTTACGCCTTCAGCCGGCCCCAGTGCCTCCAGTTTCGCCTGCAATTCAGCTTCGTTGGTTAGGACTCTTTGGCAGAACCTAACGGCTGAAAAGAAACGGAATAAAAACATAAAACATATTAAGCTTACTTTGAAAAAAACGTTAAAATATTAGCCGTTAGAGAGCGCAAATAAACCCGCATGCAAGAGTGCTTTTAGCAGCAGAGTAAAAGAGAATTATTCATAAAAGCGGTAAGGTGGTAAGCAGAGGGGTTATATGGAGCAGGGAGAAAATTATTGTCAAAAAGTGACAAATATTCCCAAACAAAAAATATAAAATAACACCCTTAAGAAAAAAAACCTCACTTTCCACTTACGTTCAGATATTGTTTTTGAGATGATCAGATTTTGCTCTACAGCAACCTTGATCGCGTAGAATAGGGTCCTGGCCTACGACGCGTTCATTAAATTAAGGAAAAAAGCGAACTTTGTATGACTCAAAAGCCAATGATTCCCAGTTTGCGCGATTTTTTAAAATAAATTGGCATGAATTAGCGTCATAACGTGAGCCTTCCGACTGGAATGATTCACGCACTCCCCCTGTTCCAGCCAATTATATGAAGTGTCCATTGCGTACAGAGACTGACTGTCATTCATAATTTATTCAAACCCATGTGTAAATAAAAATACGCAATTTAAGCCTTCAACTGTCAAAAATGTAATCAAGTAGTATGTTTTTCCTCCTACAAATGCACCCAAATGCAAAATAAACAGTAAAAATGTTTTTTACTTATACCTGTACTGAATTGGAGCCACCGACCAAGACTTATAATTTTATTCACTGTTCCAGCCCGAAGGATTAGCACGAACTTGATCGATTTATAAATCATATTTGGAACACTTGTTGTCGTGAAACTGAGAACACCTTGCTCAAGTTGGTGAAAGATTGTCCAGAAATACACACTAAAAGTTGCCTGCAACAAGGTCGAATTTGTACAGCCCGAAGAGCGCTCAGTTTACAAGTTCCAGTTTTAAGCAGCAGCTTAGAACGTTCCGATATTGAAATAAAAGTGCACTAATGCAGTAGTACCCATAAGATACGTTAGTTAAAAAGGTTTCGGATCATCACTATAATAGGAACTAGGATACTCTACCTGATTGGCAAGCCAAAGCATAGGTAACTATTGAAAAATTGCGTTCAAGAAATTAGGAGATCCTTCTCGGTCACGAACATACAACTCGCATACATGCTCACCTGCTAAAAAAATAGTGTCAAACTCGACTCGAATTTTCACATTTTTGTCCAGCTGTTCAATTTTTTACCATTGCTTCCTCGCTTACATTTTCAAGTACACGCATGTTTCTGTCTGTTTATTTTATTTCTTGTTTGCATTTAGTAGTATTGTGGAATGATGATGCATATTTTCCTGGCGGAAACTGACCTTCCGGGCGTAGAACTGCAGCATAGTCACTTTTTCCTCGGTACTTTCAAGCAGTATCAATACGCGTGCCTTAGGAAACAGAATGGCTGCCAGAAAGTTGGTCAAGAACTTTACAGAGTCCACGGCTCCGCTTAGATTCCTCAACAGGAAAGAACGCCGATATATCTGCGTGAAGGAAAAAAAGATACTAGGGAAAATTTGAACTTTAATTTTGAAAATTTCTGGATCACATGCAAACATTACTTAAAGCCTTTCTTTCTACAACTTCGTTTGATTCTGTCCTGCTTTAGGTGGATGACAGTTCGCCAGTTGATTGCGAGGATGACCGTCGCGGTTCCTCCAAACAGGGTAGGCACAAGGACGGTGAAATGCGCATGAACTTGCGAAGCCTCTACCGCACTCTCGCCTCGCACACCCACCTGTGTCCGATGTCATAAGAGAGTCAATAATATCCGGCGCATGATCGAGCGAAGGTGGCTGGCGCGACGCGAACTTGCACCTAGGCGTGTCACTACGTCTCCTTTGTGTTGCAGCTGTTAGGTAGGCACATACTCAATAAAGCCTGCCATGGCCTCATCTGGCCTCCCTGTGTGCCTGGCATATCTACCACACGGCTTTTGACCTAAACCAGACAACCCTGCGAGCATACTCACTGCTTTGATTACTTCTTTTCAGGCCAGTACGGTTATAGGGAAACGTTGGAACGGCTGCTTTCGACAACTTCTCTGCAGGCCAGTAAAGTTATAGGGAAACGTTGGAATGGCTCTTCCAAACACTCACTGCCGCTTATCATACTGTTTCTTACCACACTGTTTCTTATCATCCTTCCCCTATGCATACCTCTCAGACAACCCACACAAACGGACGAATATTATCGATTTCATGGTTTAACTTTCAACTACGTTCCAACGTTTCCCTATAACTCTACTGGCCTGAAGAGAAGTTATCAAAAGCAGCGCGAATGCTCGCCAAGTCGTCTTTTGAATCTTTTAATGGGAATTTTCGCAACTTTATAAACGGCTTTTGACATAAACAAGACAGAATATGAAAATGAACAATTGTAGGTTATGGAACGAGACCAAAGCAGTCACTGCGCAACTCCAGGTCAGCGAAAGTTTTCGAGTATTCATCATCTGCCCATTCCAGTAATAGTCCTCACAGTAGTACTGCGAAGGTGGAAAGTCTGAAGGGTGAAAGCGCAAGAGCGATGAAATGGTAGAGGCTTGGGGATTCCAAGCAAGGGGAGGAATCTTGGTTTCGTCGTGTCAGGGGGACAGGAGAGTAGGGAATGTGCCACGATATGCGTTCGTATTTCATCGCTTTAAGGTGAGGTACGCATAAAATTGGGTCAAGGTAACTGAAGGGCTTGGAGGAATAAGCTTGGGTTGATTGATGCTTGAGAGGGGCTGCGGGAATCTTGAAATCAAGTAGCCGACATATGCGCTTTCGTGACGGATGCATTGTTGAGCGAAATATGGCGGACACACCTGTCATTGAATAATGCCTCAGCGGGCCACATGACTACCTTATTTTCTTCAATTCATCTGAAGTAAAATGCTCATACTTTTTGTAATTCTTTAATGGTCTATGTCTGCGTGGTCCCGGTCATAAATTTGCCTTTCGGACTGTTCTACCATGGTATATAATCTTTTAAGTAAAATCCTCTTGGTATAATTGAAAGAAGCCTAGACGTAGACGGTGTATCCATCGGAGACTATGGTTTACAAGTCGAAGGTGATGTTATTAAGTGCAAGGTTTATCAAAAACACAATTACACTGGGAAATATATGGCATCGGGTGTTCGATCGACGTATTTCTAGCACCCGATGTGTCTAAAATAATTTCATTCGTTTATATTTATGACGAGAATTGATGCGTGATATTTGAAGTATACACACCTCGAAAACGACAGCATCGTTACTCTTGGAGTTGTTTCCTCGGAAAACTATAAAAGCCTGTTTATACAGACTTTTACTAGCAACTGGAAGCAAATCGATAGAGTTTCCTTCCTAAAAGGAAAAACAAAAACAAGGAAAGTCGTAAGAGTGAAATATTTGCGTATGACAAACAATAAAGGACATATGATTTTATTCACATAGTCCTGACCTCTAACAGGAAAGGACAGGTAACGAAGTCCTTGATGATTAAAACTGTAGGAATTTTTAAGTAAACCGAAGGAACCAGTGGAAGGCTGTTTACTTGATGGAACGAACATCAAATACTAATCAGCAAGAACTGATTTGAAAGCCCAGGATGTACTTACCGAAATGCAAGAGCACATGTTCGTTTTTGAGTGTCAATCTTCTTAAATGATGAACTGCAAGACTGGCCTGATACTCTTGAACATATAATAAGTCGACAATCATACCCCCTGCCTAGGATGTCTTCCGCAAAACCTGGATGAGGCAAAAGCCTACGTTCGCCACTAGGCCTCTTAAAGATGGAGGGCCTGAATTGCTGATGGTAAAGAATAAGAAATGAGATCACTGTTTGAATGCGTGTACTCGCTGTCGTGTACGATCATCGACCCGCGCAGTGGACACTGAAACGCAAAAACCAGCCCCCTTTCACTAGAAATGTAGATTATATTATGTTGGTCAATTCCTGGAACGGACCCTTTAACCTGCACTTTAAACAACACAGGCCTATTCTGCACGCATTGGAAAATTCACAGCAAACAGGGACTTTTAAGTTGTCTAAGGACCTACGCTATAAGCCTCGCAATAGGACTGAAATTGCAGTAACCAACATTGTCAAATCAGCCATAAACCTACACGTAAATGTCCGCATATGTCTATGAGAGTCGCTAGACGGGTTTCCGAAAACTGAGTAGTTTTTGAACTTCTGATCAAATTAAGGCATGAGACTTAGAAAAATAAAAGCCAGTACTGGGCCTTGGCAATCGTTCATAAGGACTTCCAAATTTGTTAGTTTAAGATTTTAAAATCGTCCAAGGAAATCTAGTACGATTCGGAAGGGTCTTGCTCTGCTGTTCGTATGAACATGCATTGTAGTTGGATATGAGAACCAGGACCGCCCGCAATGCCAGTGTCTTTGCAGAAACGTTGAGGGATAATAGGGTTCGGGTTATGGTAAGACTAAGCATTAAGTTTAGGGTAATGTTTGAAATAAGGGTTAAGGTTAACATAAAAAAGGTTAGGGTTAAGTTTAAGGTTAAGGGAAGGGTTGATGTTAACGGTAAGTTTGGTATTTGGGGTAAGGTTGGGGTTAAGATTAGGACTATGGGAATATTTCCTGGTAGATGATGCACTGGTAGGTCTCACTATAATTTGATTCACACGCACGTCACCACCGTTGTATCAAATTCTATGTAGGTACGCCATTTCTGTCTTTGTTTTCAACGGTTGCATTGTCATGCTTTGGGCCAGGTCCTAATATAGTATTTAATTGTGGCTCGAAAAAAATGACTTTTTCGTTCGAGGTGACTCGTGCGCTTGGAAAAAGTGAAATCATGGTAAGGATTAAGCCAAAGCTCCACAACAGTCGCCTGGACATCACGAAAGACGAAAAACTGACTGTATATCCACGAACTTGTCTATGAGTAGTGAGAGTGCAAAAACGATGGTCAAATTTTGCATTTTCTGCATAAGGTGTACATCATATACCCCAATACCAACTGTCAAGGTGAAGTCTTTGAAATTCGGCTGAACTAAGGTGCCGATGCAACGCAATGGGCACTTTATATATATATATATAAGTCTGGTAAGTGCGTTACCCTCACTGCTTTGGGTAGAATCTTGCTCACTCCCATTCTATCCGCCCACCAGCTTGCTACTGGCGATAAAGAACGTTGTGCCACAGGACACATGCCACCTATAATACATAAGTAGTTTGCAACAGGCAAGACATAGACAGCTTTTTCAAGACTGTTAGCGATCATTAGTACGACAAGTGCGATAAAAACGAAAAATTTGTAACGAACCAAAAAATGCACATTGTCCAACAGGTTGGACACAAGGTTAGAAAAGTAGGCACCAAGACGACAGCGTCCAAGCAGTCTGAATGTCACTGTCCGGATTTCTTGTTCTGGCAATCGCAGCATGACCATGTATGCGATCATGTTGTGAAGAAGGCAGGCCAGAATGCGGTCTTCTTTCAGCTCCAGAAGCTTTTTCTCCGGCTGGGAGAGTTTAGAGTACTTTTTTAGCATAGGCATTGCTGAGTGATCCAGACCTGTGTTAATAACAGTTATCTTTTAAAGTCTTACCAGCAGTGGTAATTAAAAGGTGTGCAGCGAAATCAATCTAAATTCCAGAAGATTTATAAAACTTTCTTGCAAGGAAGCTAATCAGCAGTGAGGATAAATTTTCCACAGGTCATTTTCTAAAGGCAGTAAGATTGATTATCTGACAGGGGTTGAGATGTTTATTAAGGTACCTGTCTAAAAGGCACTTTTGGAGTGTATCGTGAGTCGAAACGGATTGTCTGCCCCTAATGTACTGCCGACCTACAGATAATTAACGAAACCGATGTCCCGAATGCAAGGAATCTTGGTAAGGCTTCACAACACAGCAAAACATTTTTACTGCCCTATGTTTCACCAAAAAAGGCGCAAAGGTTTGCAGTCATTTGAATAAGAAATAATGAAAATATAGAAGGTGCGGGATACAGCTGTAGGAAGGGTAATTCTGGGATGTAAAGACAGCCAATAACAACCTGAATTTCGTTGGAGAAGGCTAAATGCCTTTTTGGATGCAGTATCGCTGCTTGATTTTTACGATCAAAAGTATTTTCCCGAGGCAAAGAAAGAGAAATCACATGTTAAAAGTTTAAAATGTAATGGCGTCAGTCAAACTGTCCTAAGTATTTGACAAAATGCATAAACATATAGGAGAAAATTTTTCAAAACTTGCCGGTTTAGAAAAACTACAGATGATTCGTAACTACGGAAGGTAAAATTTGAGAGACACTGTCGTAATATAACCATGGATTCATGCAATTGACAATTGAATGGAACGAGGCAGGTGAAATTTACTGAATCATGACATTTTTACATGAAAATATAAATTAATTTGTTTCTCTTAACGGCATAGTTAGGGGACAATATAGATATCCGAATATAAATAATCCAGCTTTTAAATGATATCTTTGAAAAATTGCCCTGGCGACGAGATGGATATTTTTATCCATGAAAAACAACATCGGTTGTGTTTAGAAATGTTTGTGAGAAAGCAAAGGGTGCCTTTAATCCGTATAATTCAGTTCACAACAATGGTCTGAATTCACAGCCCTATAAGACTATCATTAATGACCTTATTGGCTAAAAGTCGTCAGGATTATTTATTGTAGGTTTCAGTATCATTTCAGGAGGCATGCTCAAATACTTGTATAACTCTTCAATTCATCCAGTCTTAATAGAAGTGTTGTTTCCAAGTGAATGTTTCCAACTACCACAGGCTGGGAAAACTTTTGCTTCATTCCTCAGAACTCATAACAGTACTTTGCTTGCCTTATTTTTCTTCTAAGGAAATTAATGCACGAAATCTTCCAAAGCAACCGCTTTCGGGCTTTGTTCAAAAGTTGAGCTGGAATTCATCACTGACTGCGAAATAACCTGATTGGATTCAAAAACAGCCAACGGGCGATAAGTAGTAGAGGAACTTTTAATCATTTATCGTAGCATCACATATACTTTTAGCAACTTTTAAATTAGCACCTGTGCCTTTAGTATGGTAGATAATGAAGCATTTGCATTACTCATTCTATTCAAACTCCATTTGATAGCATGGGTGAGCTGATTTAACTTACATTTTGAAATTAAAATGGGGGGTTGTGATCCAAACACCGCTGTTCGCAATGTTTTCTTGCATGCTAAAAATTTGACCGTTTCCTCTCAAGGTATTTTGGAAATCGCTCTTCATATTTTTCAGGAATACACATGAATGACCCATGTAGTTAATTAGTGTATGATTTAAAAGTTATTTTGAGGACTGTAGTCATTATGACCTTCAATTACTGTTTTTCCTTTCTCATCCACAAGGAAAATCGAAGCGATCTATTCGAACTTTGGAAATCGTATGGGGTGTTGTGTGCGTTGGACCGACGTCATCGAGCTGATTTGAGTTATATGTCCACAGGACAAGAAATAGGAAAATCGAAAACCATGTGAACTAGAAGTTTGAATAATAGCACAGTCTGATAATATTGGGTGAGAGAATGAACCTCAAGCTCCGGTTACCACTCACCGATTACGTCCCGTTCACGTCCGACAGCATCCAGGAAGGCATCCTCCCAGAACTGTGGTTGGTCCCATATTCGAGAGCGGTCTGTGGAGCTGATCAGTGTCTCAAATATGTAATATCTTGCAGGCTGTGACCTCTGAAGATCCTGTGGACCGTTGGAGGCGGTACCCGCAGGGGCCTTGCACTGAATCAACTGACCATTAACAACGCGCAGTCGACTGGAGCTGCGACTCTTTAGCGCATCAGGCTCGTCAAAAATAACTGAAAGAAAAAAACTTTCAAATTTACCTCTAAATTATGGTTGTTTAATGCTCTGGCAGTGTCGAAGCGAAAAGAGATTTGAATATTTTTTTTATTAATTTCAGCGTCAATGCCTAAGTTACCGTTTGAAAAGTCAATTTTCGCAAACATTAATTTTCATTAATTAATCATCCAACTGTTAAAATTACATGAGGAATTAGTTTATGATCTGTGAACGGGATTTATATGTGTCTGGGGAGAGGAAGGTTTAGTCAAAGTCTTCGTTCGCACGCAGCCTGCATGACGGAGGAGCTGGCGAGGAGGAAGAGGGAGAGGGGGGTTCGGGGAAGGGTGTGAGCGCTGTCTGTACGTCAAACACACTGAGTGCATATGACTCTTATCAACAGGTGGGGGCTATGTGTGACCATCACCTGGAGTCGACCAGGGAAGGTTGAGTACCTGCCCATAGTTCACGAGTTCATTCCCAATGTAATTGCAATGGCCTGATGAATAAATTGCCAAAAACATTTGTTTCCCAATTGGCGTTTGATGAATTTGGTATTGTTGGTTGAGTTCGAAGAGTCATAGTTGTAAACTAATTAAAATGGTCCACTTTTCATGTAAAAACTTGAAGATGACACGAGCATCTGAGGTTAAGGGGCTTTTTGCTTGTACATTTAACTTAGTCAATATTTTAGGATATTGAGATCCATCATCAGGCCTCTGCAGTTACAGGGATAAACAAGTATTTGAGAAGAAGTAGACTCGATCGCTGAGACAAAGCATTTATTCACTTGACTTTTTGGATTCCAACTTGAACATCAAATAGGGTAATTCATACACAGGACGGTTCAGTATTCGACGAGAATCGGCCAATTCCAATTCTAACGTCAGTGCCGATGAGCCAGGCGACCGAGCCATAATCACACCAACCGCCAAACAGGATGGTGAAAGTTCCGCGGATAAGGACCCGCCGGAAGGTGGAGGAGGTTAATTGTTCTACCTCCTACAAATACTGCAACGCCCTGTGTATGCATTACCATCGTTCGCAAGATGGGTTTAAGTTGTAATCCGAAATCCCAGACAAATTAAGTTCTAGTTCTACTCAATTTCCACCTAGGGCTCGCATGTTCGCATTTCGCAAGATTCACCTTCTAACCTTAAGGCCGCTTTTTGCCCAGTAACTACTCGTTTTCAAATGACCAATCATAGTTCATCCCAAATGAAATACTGAGGTTTGCTTGCCAGTGGCACCATGTGGACGGAACCTGATACCTCAAGCTTAGACATGACAAAAGCGAGAGCCTTCTTTTGATACTAGAGAAAAACGAGTTTAAGAAAACAATCCAGACGAAGACCCGATCAATGAAACAGGAAGTTTACTTGTCTGGCGCTTCTGATTTTCACTCAAATACACCTTCAAAGACAATTGCAGATTAAAGGGGATGGAGACAAGGGACATAGTCACCACAAAAGAATATGCTTTCACTAAAAAGCATCTCCAGCTGCCACCGCAAGGAGTTGTATTGGGTGCGATGGTTGCATTTTTGACGGCATCCGAGTGGTTACTTGCCATAGGTTCATTACCGTTTTTGAAGCGAAAAGGTTCCCAAGCTAGTAATTTTTTTTGAATTCATACAAGAGGCTGCTTATAAAAGTTGCTTACAATTCGACTTTGTGTTTTTTTAGACGCAACTAACCGCAAGTTTTATATAATACTTTTTTCAGTGGAGCTAAATCTGGTCTTTCGAGCTTAAACTGCAACATCAGTTTGACATCTTATAATGTTGGTATTTTGACTGGATGGCATGTCTCCAGGTAACCGAGAAGTTACTGCGCCAAGTAAAAAGGAATACTTTCTTACACACTGTGAGCACTCCAAATAACGCCGCACAGCATTCACCAATGAAAACCTACCTCGACAACTCCCGCTCCTAGTCTGCTGACTCATTTATGGCGTCCAGCGACATAATTTCCGTTGGTGGAAAAGCAAATCTGGGTTGCATACTTGCAGTTCGGTGATTTCACTATTTGCAGACTAAAAAGAGCCATCTTGCGATTTGGAAATTCCATCTCGCATATTTTTTTAAAGGAAGTTCCAATTACTGCCTAAATTGGGAGCTCCGTAATAATGAGATATATTGACGGGACGAATAACATTTTCAACGCTGAGTCAACAGTAGCACAAGCACAATAAGTCTTCTTCGATTATAAGGTACGGTGTTATAATATTGTCATCAAGTAACCACCTGTATTCGAATGCTTTATTTGTAATGGGAACAGTGTCATGCATATCAGATAGGCATAACGCCACAAAACTGTGTACACCCTCATCAATTCATAGTGAAAACTGTAAAAATTTCAGCAAATATAACGCCATTTGTAATTACCTGTGCTAAATCATAGCTGATGCAATTGCGGTCGGACACGAGAATATTGGTTTCTCGGAATACATACACCCTTGCTATAAATTCCAGGGCGGTAGGCAAACTCAGGTGAAAAATGTAATCCTAACTCACGTAAATGAAACAATTAACGTGATTCTAACACGAATCTTAACACTAACCTCGACCTAAACACTAATCACCCCTAGAATTAAGCGCAAACCCAACTGTATTACTGCTCAACCCCTAGTGCTTCCGTCAGCAACAGCAGAATAGTTTATGAAAACTGACTATAAGGCTAAAAAAACAATATTATTGGGAATATCCGTTTGACACAACTTTGTGAAAATCTCGGTGATCTCTGTTGAATTCGAAACCATACTAGCAAAGGAAAGGCCTCCGTACGGCCAACGCTCTAGCCATCTAGGCTATGAGACCCCACGGAGGTGCGTGACTTTATTTAGACGAGTTATGCTACCGACACAGCCAATTGCGATGTATGGAATTCACCAATTCAGATAAATTAAGCTGATTGTCCAAGCGAACCTTTCTAAACAGTCCATTTAGCATCTACTTGCTGAATTCCAATTTGACTTTATTAAAGTGTTTTTGGCAGATTTAAATAATTCATTTGCGTCAATTATAAAAACAGCAACGGCCACAGTAGGATTCAAACTCATGACAAAACCCCATAAAACTTAAGTAAGCCCAGTATTCTTCTGATGGATTATTGATTTCTCAGGCAATCCTGCTTGAGCAGTCAGGTTAGTGTATGAGAATTGATGAATTTCATACGATGCACTAGGCTAGGTGGATAACTTGACTCAAATGTGATTAAACTCACAGCATACGGGAGAGGGGCCTTCTAAACTTTTAAACTTTCGTCGCTGTACTGCAGGTTGCTCTTACCTCTCGTGGGTTTGAATCCCACCGAGGCCACCGGGTGTTTCAAAATTGGGTTAAATGAACATAATAGTAGTTTAAATATTTCCCTAATGTTTTCAGTTAACCTAAAATGGTTCAGTATTATTTGAAAGCTTTAGTTCCATCGTTAGTGCCAGTTTGCTGGTAATCAGTATCCTTTCGTAAATTTCAGTACGTTTTTTGTGATAGGTGACGCACTGCATATTATACTCAGACTCAAGTAGGACCGAAGCCGCCAAGACCAAATCTCCAAAAACTCCTGCTGCATAATTAATAAAGTTATATATGCTGAGCCTGTTTTGCTGTGAGTTTAGTATGCGGATATTTAAAAATAACTTGAGCTGGCAGATAAGTAACTTATCCATTAAAAACATGTTTTCATTTTGTCAATATTTTTCATGCAAATTCTCCTCTTTTAACGTTTCGAGCGTGGAAACATTTTTTAGCATTCAATGCTGTCACATGACAGTTCGACCGTTGCTTTCGAGGTTCACCATATGATCTGCAGCATGGTGGCACAGGGACGGTGACTTGCATGGGGATTAATTTCAAGTAAAGTAGACTTGCACTGTATCTACCACACTTTCCCTCCACCTCCCACACCTCAGTTCATGTTGGCGGGCTTTTGAAATTGAGCTGCCATCTTTTCTTGTCTCCATTCGCATGTGAATCCTTTTATATGTACGTCGGTTGGCCTATTTCACCCATTATAAACTTGAATTTAACACTATTTGTTAACCGAAAAATGAAAATGTTGTCATCAGCGCACGACGCTGGCACCGTTTTGAAAGAAGTCCAATTTGATCGATATTTTGAGACGCATTCAAGGATGATTATTCATGATGTCAATATATGCATTCTTCGGCCATTCATTTGTGATCTTCCGGTGTTGTGTGGTTTGTATGCCCAACCTTATTAACGGTGAATGGAGGACATCATTTTGCTGAAAGTTTTCGAATTTTACTTTCAAAATAAAGCGTAGTTCTCTGTCTCTTAAAGAACCCTGTGCCATGACAAATTCAAAAAGACCGGAGGTGGAAGAGGGCGCTAGTGGCTGGCGCGGCCAAGGCCGCACCCAAGCCTGCCGCCACACCTGGCTCGGATCCCAAGGAATGTGAGTGCCAAAGAGGCCACATTAAGAAGAAGCCATTGGAGCCTGACTCTCAGTCCGCCAGTCAGCCACTCCGCACATACACACATACTGGGCTGACCACGCGGTCCGTGTTATCCCGTCAGTTGGCAACCTTCCAAGCCACGCCTTTTAGCACACCGTCATAGCTTCAAGCACGCTACGTTGGATATAGTAAAGAAATTTCGTTGAGCCGTCAACCTGCATGAATTTATTTCCGATGCTGTTCTGCAGCCGCAACTTCTTGACATGCAGCGACTCATTCAGATAGCCGCAAAGGAACAAGTCGGGCACTGTCCAACTGTGCAAGCCTGGAGGCCACCTGACATTTAAATCCTGAAAAAACAGTTATGTTTCGGAAAACTGTCTCAGAGCTACGTTTTGACGTCTGCTTTGTGAGCAGTCGCCCCACCTAACTGCCACCCTTGTTCAGGGCACACATTTTCCAGAATTCTTTTTGATATCGAGCATCAATCAGTGACCGAACTCATGAAGTGTTAACTGAAAATCAAAAATATATTTTCGATTAGGAAGGCTTACTCGAGTAGGGTTGGAAAATTTACTATCTTGCAACATAGTCCAAAAATATTTCAGCCACCCCAGGATGTTAGTTTCGAATGCATTTCGTATCAGACGCCTGAAAAACTACGCTCGGTAAAACTGCCTACTGAAGTAGCATTTATTTGACAACTGATTTAAGATGCCCTTTTAAATTATTATGAACCATACAGAAAAACGTAAACAAAATATTGTTTCACGTATTCATCTGGTAGCAAAACAGGTCTTCTTCAAACATATAAGTTTAAGGTTTGGAAATGTTTATGATAAGGAAATTGTTTACGACCATCAAAATCTTCGTGCACATAGAATGGCATTTTGTATATTTATTTATACACCTCATTAAGTGTACAAGGCAGTTTAAATTCACAGCAGATCACTGCGAGCACTTTATGTTAGCTTCTTAATGACATGTACGAATGTGTAATTTTTGTACACGGAAGGAATACAGCTTTTATACTCGAAACCCAAAACTACAACGCAATGACAGATTTAAACTTTGTTATTATTCAACTATTTGTACAACCTCAAATTGCACTTTCTTTAAATATGCACTCGGAATAAAACGTGATTTGCTACCAGGTGAGTGCAAGAAAGAATATTTTTACTTACTTTGTCAATCCAATGTATTTAAATTTATAAATGCATCGAAAATCAACCCAAAACAATACATAAAAATAAGTAGTCTTGGATTCCGAGTTTAGCGAATTTTACCGAGTTTATGCAGACGGCTAAATAAGTGCACACTCAAAAGCCGGCATCCTTATAAGTCTTAAATAGATTGGGATTATGGTGCAAAGTAATCAATATTATAAAAACACTTAAGTAATCGTTCATAATCACAAACGCAGTTCAGAATTTTGGCTAACACTGACCGTAACTATATGTTAATAAAAGGAGAAGTCTGTTCGATCACCAGAATCATGTCTTTATCTAGTCAAGGTTTAAAACTTTTAATGCGGTCCATCCGCAGAGAAAAGGGCAGCAAATATGAAGCAAATGTCACGAGGAATAGGTGGCAATCAAAGTCAGTAACACCCATCTGGGCATGCCAGCGCCAGATCGATATATCGATTGACTAAGTCCTTCAGGAGAACTAGTCTTCACAGCTGGTCGTCCTTAGGGCTTGGACGATTATCTTTGAGGCTGCGTATTGGAAGGTGCGGACAATTACTTGTGATACTGTCATTCCATCTCAAAACCAGTTTATTTTTGTGTTTGCGCGATAAATGCATGCATCCAATCTGTCCTATGCAGTTACGCGATATAACATCTTGATTTTAATGACACTGCTGTAGATGGTAGCTTTAGGCTAGTGTGCAGTTTCGGAACCAGGTGGGATAGTGTCAAAGACTGAGGTAGATGCTGTACATGTCCACTCTCACTATGATCCAGCGCAAGTTGCCGTCCCATCATCACCCTGTTGTGGCCCATACAGCAGACATAGTCGAAACCGATAGTCGAAAAGTCCTGTATGCAATTCCGATATATTGTCCCATGGGAAAGTGCTCAGTCGCACCTGGCACGTAATTGATTTATGGCAGTCACCTCCAGATTGGTGCAAATGATGTTTTATTAACTCCTTCTCCTGTAAGTTTTGCTTGTTTCGTTGCACCCTTTATCTCTGAAAACACCCCAAATTAACACTTCAAATCTCAGATAAATAAAGACATGATTCCTGCGAGGAAACAGTCTTCTTCTCCCACTCTTATAAATTCCACTATAATGCGAACATTCACCTCAAATTGGGTACCATAATTTCTGTTAAGGAAATAGCAAGACTCGAATGCCCTCTCAGATTTTACGCTACACCGTTCGTGAGGTTAAAGCAATGTCATTTGCGCTTTTGGATGACCCTCAGATTCTCCGAACAGAGGGCTGATCAGGTGAAAATAGTCTTCCCGTTCATGACATGGAACTCTCGTACCCATAAACCCTGCGTTAGGATAATAGTTGACTGAAGAGAAGTCATATCGGTGTCTCGTCGACGGTTTTGCGACCAAACATGTTCTCTGGGCCATAGAATTGGAGAAAAGTGGTATAATATAGAGGTTTATTAAAATACTACTGCGAATCCGGATAGGGCATAAAATTAGATGAATGTAATCTAAATTAAAAATAGAATGCTTCCTGTAGTAAGACTTTATGTTTTCAAAACTCTTGCCGTGTCAACATACCCTCGCGAGCAAAAAGTTTATGCCCCTTGTCCGGCTGCCCACGTGTGAGCAACGGTGACTGCATGACCGAAACTTCTGCTGAGGCAGGATGAACTAAAAACGGAAAATATTGTTTAGTACAGCAGTTTTAAGGCGTCCTTTTAAAAATGAGGCATCTTATCGCTTGATAGTAGCAGCTTCAGCTATTCGAGCAGTAAAAGTGGCATACATCGTGAATGCAAGCGTCTAAGGAAAAGTCACATTTTGGATAAATAATTTTCATTGCGATTTTAAAAAGATATAGCAGTAGAATTTACCTGATCCATGAGGCAAAGGGATTATTTCAAAGCTGCCAAAGCACCAATTAAAAATATAATTCATTGTGATTTCTGGCTACTCAGTTTCCAATTTGCCTGCCCTCCAATCTATGTCTCGTTATTTTTAATTCTTTCCTAGCTCTTCTTCTAGTCTTCCCCTTTACCGTCTTGCATTTCCCCATGGCTAGACCTGCAAGTTAAGACAACGCGTCCGATGAGATTGTTCATTTTTCACCCATGTCTAGTAAATTCAGGTTTACCCTGTGAGCATTTGATTTTAAACTACCATTTGCTCCTGCACTTTTATTCATCTCAAATGCAAAGTAGGACTTGAAATTCAAGCTAATCTGTCTTGCTGACTAGAAGCTGCCTAGAAATGGCATACTCCTGTAGCTCAAGCTTTCCGTAGAACTATGAAAGGTAAATTTCGGCCCCGTACCTGCGACTTTGAACCGGTGTAGCAGATTCCATGACGAAAAATACGCATGGTATCTATAAGAGGTTCCTAGGAGACGCCTTTGAATGCGCTAGCTTGAGCCCGAATAAACAATGTATCGCAGCCTAACCAGTGAACGCATCTCCATGGCTAATATTCCCGATCTCAACAGGCGGAGCAACACTTACCTGGCACAACGGCAGGTTATGGGACCCAAAAACGATGAATCACCAAACTATTCATGCTCGAAGACCAGACAATCCAGACTTGGGGCTTTATGTGGCTGACTGAAGACGGCTTATTTCCAAGAAAATATCATCATAATTTCCCCTTGTTGGAGCTCCTTCCTATAAATATTCCTTGATGAACGTTCACCGATGGTGACCGGAATTCACTCGTTCTGTTCCGCCTTGGGACTCATTCTCAAGCTCCGTTAGCAGCCGCACAATGGCTAGTAGTAGTACAGGCAGATTAACAATGCCAACAGAGAAAAGGGAAACTGGAAAGGACATTTATTAGTCATTAAACGTCATCAGCCAGTCATGCTCAACCCCAGGTGGGGCCTCACTGGACGCCCGAACCCGCAATCTGTTATATATATGAAAAAAGGAAGAGGTTATTCGGAAAATGCGAGTTTTACTCGTGAATTTTCGAGCTGGTTACACCAACTGTCGTAAGACGAAATAAATAAAAGTTAGTGTCAGAATGGTGCACTAGACAGGCTGGCGTGATAGGACCGACAGACCATTGGCTTGTAAAAGGTGTGTCATTTTAGATTGTGAGCTAGGGGAAGGGGGAGGTGGAATAACTGCGGTTCCCACCTCCCCCACCTCCCACCTCCACCTTTGTCGGTCATGTTATTCTGCCTATATTCTTAGCTGCCTTACGGCTGGTGGCGGGGCTTTAGAGTTAGCCACAAGGCACAACGGGACGAGTGAGTCCTGTAACCGATCAAGAAGATTCGCATATAAATATGCGAATTTTAAATACTCTCAACTTACACTGGATGCATTGATTCGTTCATACTGAAGAGACTAATTACACTCGGTCCGCCAACTCAACATATAGAGGAAGATTAATTGAGAACATCGAGGTTCCTTCGCTTGCCAGTTCACTAATCTTTCACAACAGGCGAAGTGCAATATTTATATTCTTCATTCACCATTTTCGTTCACTATGACGCCAGAATTTAAAGCGCTCGTTTGCGATAAACCCACTTTGGCGTTAGGATTGATCTTTCAGCCACATCACCGTGGTAGAAATGTTTTCGGACTACAGAGGTCGATCAATTGTCAGCTGACTACCCGCTTATGTAAAGGTCAAATCTCAGTTATTCGCATGTTCTGGTGCGGTCAACTGGGAGTAGAAAATCTTCACCGTTAAGCTTCCAAAGAGAAACAACTGCCGTAAATCTTCTGTCACTGATAGCAAATTTGATGCTTTTTAAAATCACTGCAAATGCTGAGTGTTCTCTTTGAAATATTTCGGTCTCTAAATTGCGTGGACAATCTGTGCAGCCTTATTTGTAGAATAATCGGATTCAAATTTTTATTATCACTTTTTTAGGCACTACATGACGAAGCGTCAACATAAACGGTTTATTTGTTAGTCTTTTACAATCTGTACATACACGCGTTTCGTCGACATTTACGATTTCGGACTTGTTTTAATACCCTTAACTAATCAAATACGACAGTTCGTTTACTATTGAAGAGTGATCTAGCATCAAATAATGCGTCTGTCTGGGAAATACGACATGAAACGAAACGAAACTTCCTCTGGGTCTGAAAGTCAATTTAAGTTCATTTAACTTGGGAGGCACTTCAAACCCCGTCAACTGACTGCTGTTTAAGAACCAATGGGCTGTCCTACAAGCAGCCACTTAAAGTTTCCTTTTTGAAGCAGTTTTGCGAAAGACCACATCCTATGCAACTTGGTAGTTAAAAGAAGTAAGCGTGACGAGTTTGTAAAAATGAAGGATTTATAACCCACACCCGCCCTCACAGAAGTAGAGTTTACACTCGAAAACTTTAACTGAAACCGGATCTATGCCTACTTGCGTTTCCCTAAAGAGGTGATTGGAAATGCATCAATTCAAGAAATAAATTGGAAACCAAGGTCTCGTTTAGAAAAGAGACAAGAAACCCTTTGCGAAAGAGGCCTGAACAAAAAGGTTTCAGACAAACAGTGCGGTTCCGTGAAAATTTAGTTCAAAAATTACGCCCAGCTCTGTCCTCAGTTGCATTATATTACATAAGCTTTTATTTTCCAGCAAACTTACAGCTTAAAAATACCCTAATTCTTTAATTTAAAACAAGCAGGCAACTACCCGTATTCGTTAGGTTTGAAGCATTGCTACCAACCTGTTGCCTGAACTGCGTCTTAAGCATTCATTATCTGCTCCACGCTGTCAGTTATTACAGTTGCAAGCTAACTGCAAAGTCAATCTGCTCTCGAGGCGTCAATTTCCTCCATTGCGTCCACCCAAATCAAAATCCCATTCTTTTGACTTCCAGCCAGCACGACCTTTGAAATTTATATGCTCCTAGGTATATTATGTCTGAATAAAAATAATCTCACGACTGTGAACCAATGTGCTTCTGGGGGCATTTAAATGGATCCATACAAGTGACACTACCAAGCCTTTTTCTCCCTACTAGACAGAACGTGAATATAATCACCCACCAATTGGAAACTTTGATTAACATTTTAATATTCAAAGGTGAAAATAAAGTGGAAAAACATTGCTTGGACAGATCTCTCGCAAACCAATTATTGTTCGACCGTCGAGTTTGACGAGGTCTACCGTGTGCTCTCACACCATGTTGGTGCAAGGACGCTGACTTGCGCATGGATTAGTTTTCAGTGACAAAAGAATTGCGCTGTAGTCGCCACATTCTCTTCCCCTACACCACCGGTGCTTGGTGTCATGACAGAGTCAAGAAAACGGGAGGTGGGGTCGGGCGCAAGTGGCTGGCGCTACACCTGGCCTGGATCCCATGGAGCGGGACTGCCTTAGAGACCGTATTAAGGAGCAATTGCATCCTGGCTCTTAGCCCGCCACTCCACAAAAACGTACGCTGAGCTGACTATGCGTTCCGAATTATCCCGTCAGTTGGCAACCTTCCAAGCCACGGCTTTTATCGCGGCGTGATATTTTAAAGCGCGTCAGGTTGTTTACAATGAAGAAACTGCGTTGAGCTGGCAACCTCACAGTCTATTATAATTCCCCGACTCAACTTATTACACCCGATAGTTCGACCGTTGATTTCGACGAGGTCCACCGTACGCTGCACAGCAGGGTGTTGCAGGTACGGTGACTCGCGCGTGATTTAGTTTAAAGTGATAGTAGAGTTGCGCTGCATCTACCGCACTCTCTCCCTCCAGGTGTCAAGACAGAGTCAAGAAGACCGGAGATGGGAGAGGGCGCAGGTGAGTGGCGCGGCCGGGACCCCTAGGCGTGCCAACTCACACCCCATGTTCGGCCTTTGTTATGGGAGCGCAACCTGAATAACGCCTGCCTAGAACTGATGCGGCCCCCGTGTTGGTCCAACGCATCTACTTCGTGACCCGTTTAGGGGGCACTAGTGCACACCTATGGACAAAGGTAAAGAGACACTAGGATGGTTATTTATACTTCATTAGCCTTCATCAGACAGAACACGTAAACCCAAGTCCGGCTAACCTAGAACTTGAAAACGGGAATCTTGGGTTATTAAGTGTTAAGACCAACATTCAAACATTCATCCGAGGATCCACTGTCCTGACTATTAGGATCTCGAATACCATGGTTGGGTGACATTCACTGATTCGGTTACGAGACACGCTCGCGCTGTTTTCCTTCAAGGTTCAATCTAGAGCAGTATTAAGTAGCCACATGACAAGTAAGTATAAAGATTAGGAGAATGTCCTTTCAATCCGACAGCCCATATGCTCGGTCACAAACGAAGGGACCCTCGGTCAGCTTCTATAGGCGGCTGAGGGGGAGAATCGGACTCAGAGGCGTTAAGTAACCAAAGCATACGGGTTTGAATCCCGTGTCATCCACACGTGGGGTTGGATGCGGCTGTTTGACGACGGCGGATAAGCCCGAAATGGATACCACCTTTTCCCTTTAATCAACTTCCTTCCTGTGCATATTATTGGATGCTATGCGAATACCTGCGAAGGCTTCCCTAAAACGAGCTCCAAGGGTCAACGGAACAACTACAACCCGAAAATTGATCGGTGAACACGCTTGTCCAAATACTAAACTTTGATGTTAGGCTCCGTAATCAAAAACGGAAGCCAATGCCTAATTTGAATTATTCTTTTCATTGAGTATATCAGTCTTCAACAAGCATCTAATTTCAACTTTCTTCATGATTTAAAGTTATAAAACATGTTGCGAAAACTTCGCTAAGAGCTACGGACTATGATGACGGACTATGATGACGGACTATGCCACCACTACCACCGACTAGACCTACATTTAGCTAGGAAGACGACAAACCTTCCTGCCCCCAATCTTAACGCACGTTCTCAAAGGAAAGAGGAGAAAACATTCTAAATCCGACTTGGGTGGGGACGGCAGGGGGGCCGGATTTGTACACTTGCATATTTGACAGATGATGTACAAAATTCCACAACACTGAGACAAACAACAGGAAGGTTGGTTGGAAAAACAGTGTAAAAAGAGATGCAATTGAAGGGCAGGCCACAGCAGAACAACGGGAGGACGACAGTGATTGATGGTAACCTTTGGGGGTTCCAATTTCCGGACTAGAATTTCCTACCAGACTGCTCCGTCGTATCTCCTTGGCTGTCGACTTGATCCAGCCAGCTGGAAGGGGAAAATGGAATACTCAAAACGTGCACAGGTGTGTAAAGTCACGAAGAATGTGCAAACACCGGAATCCTAAAGTTTGGAAGTAGCCGCCCGAACCGATTCGCTCGCACGCAGCCCTGACGACTTACTCCAAAGTGGCACTAGCGATCCGCGGACATGCTGTGCGCGCGGTGGTAACACCAGCTGCCGACAGGGTGAGTCATTGAACCAGTCGTGATGCGACCCCCTGAAAACCGCTATCTGATTGGTTCGATCGCCGTCCGACCTTGAACATACTCGTACGTCCTTCGTTGACCTTAAAGATCGCTGTTAGCATACGGCAATACACGTTTATTCTTCTGTCCTCGCTGTTCAGTTCTCATTTGGGGATTCAATCACCGCGTTGTTTGATGGGCGACCATCAAGGCTTGTGGCAAGACCATAACAATTTGGTGACGCAGAACTCACCACGTCTATTTCCGCGGCACAGTTACTGTCTCCTGCAGCAACAACAGGCTCAATTTGAGGCAGCTCACCTGAAGATAATGGAATCTATGATGCAGAAGTTCAGTTTGCATTTTCCTGATCCAGGATCCGCTGGGATGCAGTCAAACCTTGCTGCTTGCATCACCGAGTTTATTTACGATACTGACTTTGGTTGGACGTTCGATGCCGGGTTTAAGCGTTGAGAAGATATTTTTCGCGTTGAGTGAGTTTACTATTACGCAAATTGGGTACCAAAGAGCACGAGCGGTACACTGACATGCTCATGCCAAAGATCCCTAGTGATTTCAAATTCAATGAAACAGTCAAACAACTATCAGAGGCTTTCCGGGAGAAGTCATCACTATTCAACATTCGATACCAATGCCTTAAACTGGTAAAGAACGAGACTGACGATTTTCTGACCCTCGTCAGCATTGTCAACCATGAGTGTGAATAATTCCAGCTCCGAATGATGACAGACGATCCATTGGTTGAAGCACATTAGCCGGGTCCGACAAATGTCTTTGTTTTGCTACTCAATGCTTATAGTAGGCTGTTTTGGTTGGATTGAAAACACGAGATTTTTTCGACGTGGCTCATGCTTTATCATTGCTACAGGGCTCCAATTTGCATTGCGCCGAGCTTGGCCAGTTTGCTCCAGCTTCCGCTGTCAAGGCGTATGGTCTGAGCCCGGCGGCTAGTGTTCCGCCTGTTAAGAGGTGCGGTCATGCGTTTGGTCGTGTCGGGTAGTGTGCTAGGCTAGAGGGAACCTAGGCTCTGGCGAAGCCGTTGGGGGCTTCGTTGTTTATGTATTGGGTTGGATGCCCCAAGCGGTCGGCTGCCTGCTTTGCTGTGCTGTCATGTGTTTGGTCGGGTTTGGCTAGGCCGTGTCGGTGAGGCTTTCGGGCTTTGGAACAAGGGCATTGCATACGGGTGCGGTTGCTGCAGCTGCCGTTCAGCTGCCCAATTCGATGTGCGGTCATGGGTTTGGCCGTGTCGGGGACTCAGGCGCTGGCGACGCAGTTGGGGGTTGGGTACCCCTAGAAGTTGGCCGCTTACTGTGTTATGCAGTCATGCTTTCGGTCGGGTTTGGTTAGGCTCACTTAGTGGTAACGCTGTCGGGTTTTGGAGCACGGGCATTGCACGTGGATGCGGTTGCTGCAGCTGCCGCTTGGCTGCCTGCTGCGATGTGAGGTCATGCCATCGTCTCGCTTAGTTAGTGTTCAATGTTCTGCGGGGTGGTACAGGTTGGAACAGAGCCTACCATTGCAAGTGAACCCGCATCTCAAATCGTGCTACTCAGCTGAAAAGGAGGAAGGGTTAGAAGGAAACGCCCAAATCGACTCGAGCGAACGCCGCCCTGACGGCTTACTCCCATGGAGCACTAGCGATTCGTGGACATGCCGTGCACGCCTTGGTTGCGCAAGCTGCCGACAGGATGAGTCATAGGACCAATCGTGATGATCCCAGCTGAAAACCAGTATCTGATTGGCCCGATCGCCATCCGACCTTGAACATGCGCGTACGTTCTTTGTTGACCTTAAAGATCGCTGTTAGCATACGGCAATACACTTATTCCGCCCTTGTTGTTCAGTTCTCGACGCATTGTTTGACGGGCGACCACCAGGGCTTGTGACAAGACCATAACAAAACCCCGTAAACAGTGCTACTTCAAAAGAATTGGGAGATAATGTCTACAGAAGCAGGCGAAAATAGGGTCGATCACATCAACAAGGAGGTCTGCGTTTCAACGTTGCTGTCTTTCCAAAGTATTTTTCTGTCCGATCAAAATTGCGTGAAAACCCGCAAGCAACCAACATGCGTGTTGCATCCAAAACGCCAATCTGACCAGGAACTTTCTCACACATCGTTCATTGGTAGAGCTGCGGGGTTTCATTAAATATAGTTTAGCGTATTGTTAAAAAGCAAGGTTAGAAGTACGTACCAACCATAATTTATATATTGGACATCGATGTACACTTCTTTAATCCGCTTTTTTGGCAGTTTGGCAGTCGAAAAATGCTAGGATAATTGATAGATTTACTTTGCATTCTTTGCTGTTTGGTGTCGCACTAAACTAGGTTGTTTTTTTCATCAAACTTCTGAACTACAACATATGTGAAAAAGATATCCTTTTGACTAGTTTAAGATTACCAAAAACTGAAACAGCGATCAAGATAAATTTCTAACATCGGTGTCCTCACATCAAAGGCAAATCATTTGAACCAATAAGAGGTGTCAGCCTACTTTGCCCAACTCGCTAGTGGATGGAATTTTCTTTAAAGAAAAACTTTCAGAAGGGAGGCAATCATAAGTTCTCAGAGGGACACTGCGAAATAAGCAGCTTCTCAAACTGCATTTCATTTGCAATTATATTTCAACTAAATTGATTATCTGAAACTGAATAATGTCCATTAGCGAAAGCAACCCGCTGCAGATGATAGCAAGATAATTTAATTTTTTTCAAATATCCCTACTCCCGTTAAGTTGACATCCACCACGAGGATGATTACTCGTACTATTTTTAATACTCAACCTGTAATTTCTGCATGCCTGACGTTGATACATTTCCCACTAGCTGGAAAATGTTGTCTTATCTATTGAGTTAAACAAAAACGGGGGGCCATTATTAGAAATATTGCATATATACAAGCATGTAATTTATGCAGGAAATATTTTCTTTAACTAATCAGAGCCAATGCTCAATTTGGCCTGGTAATGCAAGTTCAATACAACGTTTTTATAGTGCCAGGCAGTGGGGCCCTATGTGCCGGTTTTTTAAATTAATTCCACCGTTCAGATGTTCTTTTCGAAAAGCGGGAGAGGACTTAACGCCACGTCCATCGAACGGTTTTTATATCCGTTTTAACTGGCTCTCTGGTTCATGATGACCGGGGTAGTTAAATGGCGTGAAAAACGTAACCAACGTTGCGACATGAAACCTATAGGGCTGGCATATGCTGATACTAATAACTGGAATCTAACACAGAATTTGCTTTACTATGGATCAACGATTGATAGTGGCTATCGCATTCCACATTAGTAAGCTGTCAAATATAGGAAAGTCTCTAAGTGCCTCCGTGGACTTTTAAAATTTTCATAGCTTATCACTGCTCGCGAGGATAATAAGAAGTCTAGAAAAAGATTGCAAAAGGCAGAATGCACCGACGTAAGACGGATTCGCGACGGCTTCTCGGTAGCCTTCCACTATAGCCTAACAAGTGCAAGAGTGGCCGGCAGATGAACCAGTTCAAAACAGCCAGGGTGTAATTAAACCCGCTGATGATACCTTATGCACTACAGGCAAATTGGAGGCAATGATACCTTACGTGTTTCCCGCTCCCAGTTCAGGCAAGACACGGCAGTAGAACACGCACCTATGTTAGTAGCTTTGCATTAAATTCCACGAAAATCACGGTAGCGGTCGAGGTCAGGACTAGGATTAAGGTTACTAGTAAGATCAGGTTTATGCTGAAGGCTCATGTTGAGGTTATTATCAGAGGTTGGTCAACACGCTGATGAATCTAGATCAAGTGACCTAACTCATTTTAGGCGAAGACGGAAATAAAGATTATCCTGTTAAGGCAATTAAAATGTTGCGTGTTTTACTTATTCTTCTAGCCCGCTCCGAAAAATGTCCTACTGGCATGCAGAATACGCTTTAATTAATTTGTTGGCACCAGTAGGTTACGTACAGCACCAAGAAAACCAGAAAACCTCAGGCTTGTATAACGCACGACCGATGGTAATATAGGTTTTACGGGTGGGGAATGACAACGGGTAATATAAGGTGAATATGGTGCTTGCAAAAGTGCATACGTTGTTCTTTATGTTCTTTGAATTGACGAAGTCCATAGTGTGACCTGTTATAAAGGGCTTTCAGAATTAGATAGCCATAGTGGATAGCGGCTTGAAAGGCCTAGGATAACTCCATTGCCTGTTTCTTCCGCACAGACTTCGTTAGAATCCTCGTTCCTTCGACATCGGTGTGAAAAGGATAATTTTTCTGGCATGGAGCCTTCGAGAATCGCATACATTTCCATCGTCCAGCATAAAGAAAAACACGAGCCTAGGGTTTCTGGCTTTCTTGGTGCTGTACATTACCTACCGTTACCTAATGTTTTAGTCAAAATGTTTCAGCAGATCTCTAGGTAACCCTTCATTCGGGCAAATTCCTAAGGTGATATCTGTTCTGTATGTACTTTGCGCATATGAGCCTGCTTTTCCTTAGAAGTGAACAATTTTACCGAACTAATTTGTTTTTCCCGATTGAATCTTCAGAATAAGGTGCAACCAAACAGGTTCTTTTTAGAAACAAGGTTTTTATCGATTTTGTATATGTCAAGTTTGCAAATAAGTGTGATATTGTATTCAAAAGGACAGTAATAATGACTTAAGAGGATCATTGTTTGAATATGCCCATTATGCATTATGAGAAATCACCAAACAGGCCACCATCTAATGCTTGTTGAAAAATTTGTTTTTTTTGAAACTACTGTCCATATACCGTTTTATTTAGTCAGTTCTTTTCTTGGGTTAACATGATGTACATCTAAGCGTTTTTAACATTTTCACTTTCCTTGACCAAACTGCTTGTGACGTTTACTTTCCATTTTAATTTACTTGGATGTCATTTATTCTTAAGTTTGTATTTGTAGTGAATGCAGTCATAATGGTTTCAGAGTAGTTTGAGATTTTCGTTAATTAAGACCTACTTAATATACGAGGTCACATATTACATGCATATTGCATGGAAATTTAGGCAAGAAATTAGGAAGAGGATGGAAAGTAACCTACTTTCGAAAGTTGATAGAAATAAAGGATAAAAACACATTAACTGCATGATTAAGCTTGTTGAACAAGCCGAGGGGTTAAATCTTTCAAATGTAGGATATCCCCCAGGAGGAAAGGTCTACTAGCTTTTAGAGCGCAGGTGAGGGAGATCGATATGGTAAGTCTACAGTCACCCAAATAATCGGGTTAGTACGGACAGAGGACCTACACAGTTTGGCTTCAGCAATCATTTTGACAATTAAAGCATGCAGTTGACAGTGAACGGCCGTAACTCACCAAAATTTGCAAGCGATCCCTTGTCCGGTTTGGCCAAATTTTCAGTACTTCCTCGAAGCGACGAGGGCTGAAATCAAATGAGGTGTGTTGGTCAACCAAACTCAATATTGAGTAGCAATGTTTTCGCCGCAGTCACTAGTTTCTTTTTTTCCTACGGCAGAAAACTTCAGTCAGTGTGCATAATTGCACATAGTAGTACAATGGTGGCAAATGAACGGCGGATACCAGCATTTGATATTGCGATTCGCCTACATTTGAAAAAAACCATTGCTGTGTCACGGTAGCAGCTCTTTAAAGTGACAAGAACGGACCCGACGGTTAGCCGAATAAGGATCAGTTATTTGAAGATTAAAGGAAAAGGTATCCGCAGAATGAAATTCTGAAAATGCTGAAAATTCTGAACGGAACCAACGGTTAGCCGAATAAGGATCAGTTATTTGAAGGTTAAAGGAAAGGTACCCGCATGAATGAAATTCTGAAAATGCTAAAAATTCTGAAAATTCTGGAATGCATTTTCGATTATGAAGGAGCACTAAAATGGGGTTGTTAGAGCGATCGTCGTGCGGCGTGCGTTGTCGTGATATTTCGGATGCATCGCAATGCCGACCTTTGAATTAGCTTATTTTCGATGCCAGAAAATACAAAAGTAGGTGAAAAATGACTACTTCAGTATTTTTAGGGTTTTTTTGAGGCCCTTAAAAATTAAAAAATATTTTCTGGATACAGTGTATCATTATATCGATTTTTGTGCTTCCTTGAAATACAACTGCGTCGCCTCCACGCAAGGGTAGGCTCTTTTCGGTTAAAAGGAAAAAATTTCCAAAATACGACTTTAAAGATGGTGAAAGGTCATACACAATAGCACTGTATCCGCCTCTCATGAATAACACGGCATAAGCTACATCCATTGAATACCTTTTATAAACGCTATATGGTAGCTTCTTAATTCCATAAAGGATTGCATGTTTTTCGTTACAGACAAAGAATACAGGTGGCAGACTGAAATCCCTAAACGCATATAAAACGGCAGATTAGGCTGAAAATTATTTAGGAATCGGAAACCTGTTGTAAGAAAATTGTTAATTTTTAGTCAATTATATGGCACATCAAATATCTAACCTGCGTTTGCATTTACCTGGAGGTCGTTTTTATGTTTTGCTTAATGCATCTGAATTGGTTTTAAGTTGAGTGATTATTTTTTCCAAATTCGGGCAGTTTTTATCTGATCAGTCATATGCTGAACTAACGGCAGAAGCGCACTGCATTGAAATTCTAGCAGCAGGTAGCCTCTATTTCAATTCGTATTTTCTGCAGTAATATTTTTCTCTGAAAGAACTGATAATGTTTTAAATTTTATGTGGCTAAGATACTACAGGAGACTGCAGCATACTCAGTGACCCCTGTCAACGCAAAAGTTTTAACTTCGCCCAACCCTCTTTGCATTTATTGACCGCATTCCGCAAAATCAAACAACATTACAACGCATTCCCGTTGAAGAGTTTTCGAATATATAGGCAAGCGTCTCAACTTTATTAAATGACGTATTTCACGAAACCAGTTCTGGGATTTCAGTCACTTCAGATGCAAAGCGACAATTCTTGAGCCCTATCGTGCGAATGTTGTTGTAGTTACGTAACTTTTGAACTGACATGCTGCAGGTACAGGGATGATTATCATGAAATGCTAACCAAAATGCTGAAATCCATTTTCCATCATGCTGCACCGGTGATACTTTGGATACATCGAAATTCCGACAGTTGAGTGCACATATTGTCGGCCGACTGCAAAAATTACTACTTAATGAGCAGAATTTTTTCGATTGAGCTTCAATACTCTTATATATTCAAATGGATTTTATAGAAAACATGCACAAAATATCATTTCTTGCACTCATTCAAAAGCCAATCACTTCTTCATGGAAATTGTATTCAAAAGAGGTATTTATCGGTTTTAAAATGTTTCTAATTATGATATCTTTTGAAGTTCACAATGTGTCAGTTCAAATGGCACCATATATCTACTTTTATCAATACTTCTCATTAGGTATACAAAATTGCCCACATGCAGTAAAAACTGTTACTGTCAGTTTGTGGTATGTCCATCATAATATAGAGGAAAGTATGACTGTCATTACCTGCAAAGTATACAGCTTTCAGTCTAAAAACCCTAAACACAAATACTAAGAAAGGTCCGGAAAACAATTTTTTCTCGACATGGAAGAAACTTTAAAAATCTGAATACACATTTCCTTAACGAAGAAAAATTAAAGACACGATAATATTCTATGAATCATAAATACTCTTTCGGGCACGATTTTCATAATATATATTAATCAAGAAGGGAATAAAAATTCAATAAAATGCGTACTTCTAAAGCTAGTCTATTTAAGCGAGTGTTAATTCAACAGACGGTCAAGAATCAAACTCAAATACTGATGTTATTGTGATGTTCTATTGCCTGACTGTTAGCATAACAGTGCATCGAAAATCAATAAAAATATACCATATTAGTCATTTTTTTGCCGGGCATGAATATCTAAGGCTTCCGAAAACAAGTAAATTAAAGAACTGGTATTCGGGTGTATCTGATGTTGTTCTGCAAGATGGTCGCTCTTGCAAACCTACTCAAGTAAACCTTCCTCATCAAAACGTGTTTTAGAATTTCGATAAACATTTCATGAGATCCACAATTGACTGCACGCGTGAAAGGCACTGGACGGAAAGTTTCCATGCGATGTTACATGACAAGGAGTAAGTAAAATAGGTTGCACTGCTGTCTATTTTGAAACATAATTCCAGTCAATCGCTACAGGTTCAAGTGTTGTGTTGCAACCGAGCACACGCGTGCGCACCCTTGATAATTACATTGTTCAGGTATTGCGCACTACTTTTGAAAAATTGGGAAATTTAAGCATAGAAAAACGTATGATAAATTGTCCATGCACATCCATGTAAAAGAAATGGGCTTTTTTCAAATTCCAGTTGAATTTTTCTCTTGGAAACTTATGCTACTGTCCAAATATTTTAAAACACGACTTATAGTTTAAGCTGATCAATGGGTTTCAAAACGACTGTTTTTCTAATTAAGTATTCGTTACCCAAATCATTTTATTACAATTTTCCACCCAAAGAAAACCATAATACGAATGCCATAAATGAAGATTTCTTGTGCCAAGTTATTCACTATCAATTTTCAAAAAATTAAACTGTAGTGTGGTCATAAAAGATGGCCTCGTATTACAGGTGTCCGCGCGCTCAATTCCAGGTTACAGATAGATCACATAACAAGGGCACTAATTCCTTTGTCTAGACAGTTGCAATTAAATGACGCAGAGCTGAAATACTTAAGTGTAGCCCAAAGACGTGCTTTTATATACGATGTAGAATGCCGCAGGCCAAAGGGCCAAGAACGGAAATTGCCTTTACCGAAAGCGTAAGCAGGATTTTAAAGGTCCAGTCCTGTGAAACAAACTCTGCACCGTTGCTTTAAGGTTCCTTGCCTGCATAGCAGTTCATCGTAAGAGGCACTAATACAACCAAAAAGGGAGTTGTGGTTAAGAGGCAATGTGGTCATTGAACTGCTTATGATGCAAGCCCACAGTTGAGTACGCACGGCAGTGTACACAAGTGGGAAAATCGCCTCACCAACGGGCGTAGAGATCTTTGAATTCCAAAATTTCAGACGCATAAGCAAATCGTTTCGGTGTCAGAACAGGTTTCTTCATCACTCGATGAAGTGTTTGAAACTGAAGTCCTCGCCTATTTTTCATACCTCATAGCTTTGAAAACTCAAATGACGCATTTTTAAGCTTAGCTGAGGCTTCATTTAATTTCAAATTAGCCGTGGTAGACGTCTAGGTATAAAATGACAGAAGATACTCTGTATAATAGGCGATATTACACCTGATTCCACGGGGATTAATGTTAAGGCATAGGAATGTGTACCCGAACTCTGCAATCTGGGGTACCTATACTATGGAAAGTTCCCATTCCCGTGTCCAACTGACCTCAGCTCCGTCATGCAGACTGTCAGAGTGTGGAGACTCACAGATTGTTCGAACACTACTTAATGCATTATAAAGTCAAAATATAAATCAACAAACTTGAAAATACTCCTGAAAGACACGAGCAAACCGAATGCACAGTGTTGAGCAACGGTGACGCAAAATTTGATCCAAACAAATTGATCCGGAAGATTTCAGGAGATATAAAACGAACAAGAAAATGGTAGTCCTCGGTGAACAGACAGACGCAGCGGCTTCTAAAACAGTGCATCACCTTTTGGGACTTTCGGTCTGATGAGGTAATCAGCTGTGCCAAAGCGCTCTTCTGATCCCAGAAATGAGTGTGCGCCAGCTCCAGCAACATAAAAGCGCTACCAACTGTGTTGACACCGCGGTTGGCCCAATTCCGTTCATAGCCACTGATGATCGTCCTTACAACCCAGACAAGGTTCCGAAACATGTTTGTGTCTTGAAGGGCCTGTAGGTTAAGTAAAAATACAACAGGTTTTCGTTAGATGGGATAGCCGTTAATTCCGTTTAACTCTCGAAAAAAGAAGCAGCCTGAATAAGGAGTACTTTAGTTAAGATGAGGGTGAAAAGATATTTGGCGCTTTGGACGGTTCCATTACAGCATGCTCAATAAAGTTGTCTGTACGGACCCTGCGCGCTCCTTGGCACGCTAGTCTGTCATTCGTGAGAGCCAGGGAGCCTTAGGCAAATCGTGCGGTGCAAGTAGGGCTAAAGGAGAGCAGCAGCCTCAGCGCCGATCGATATGTTATTCTTATTGGCTGGCTGTCGAGGAAAATGTTAGCACAAGGTGAAAAACTGCTCCAAGTGAAATACTTCCACCATGCACAGCCGGAACGCACCGCATGCGTTAGTAAAAAGGATGAGTGGGACACGGAAAATGCGTGCAGCCCTTCAAAACTGTGATGAAAAGAAAAAAGATTATAAAAGATTATCAGTTACAAAAGAAGAGATAAAATCGGTTATAAATAAAACTAAGACCTATAAGCAGGCAAAACACCTCTGGTTACAGAAGTGACCTTTCACAATATTCCAGGAGGCAGAACTCTTTCCGTGTGGTGACCCTAACGCTTACTCAAACCTTCACCTTGAGCTTAGGCCTAACTTTAACCCAGACTCAAAAGTTAAAACCAACCCTAACCACAAAGCCATGCTTCACTCTCACACCTTAATATTAATCTTCCTAGACCTTAGTGCAAAGGCCTCGGTGTAGAGAGGTGGTTCCTATTCCCACGTCTTACCCAAATCGTAATTGACTGTGGAACATCTGTCTGAATCCTGAATGATTTCTGCTGTCTACTTTCGATGGTTCACCCAAACATAAGCCTGTAAATCCCGATGAAAAAACTAACATCACAGGGAGCCACGTCCTCCCATGAAATGTTAAGCAAACATTTTAAAATGTGTTTTTGATTTTAAAAAATTACGTAAGTGACGTTGTAATGGTAAAAAAAGTGCAGTTTAATCCCAGCTTTGGGACGAGCTTCGTTTCGGCTGACTGCCTGCCTCCGTAAAAAAGGACTAGTTTAATAGCATGATTTTGTTCACATTTAATTGTGGTAGACTTATAAATTCTAATATATTTTTATGGACAACATGCAAAAAATATTCGTTCTTGTAATCATACAGTAGAAACGCACATCTTTAAACTGCCTACTTGAAGAAAGGCGATCCCGTGGGCGTTTAGTTAACGTTTTCAACCTGCCGTTGCACTCCCATGAAGGGTTTCGAAACTACGTGCTGCATACATTCCATGTAGGGAAAACAACATTTTTATTTATGGGAACAGGACGAATTCGCATAGTGTTCACAAAATGTTTCAATCAAGGTAGACCATGTTGTTTACCTTATAAGCAACTTTTGATAAATACATAGGTACGAGTTCTTATGGAATCACATCTCACATTCATTACACTTTCATGCGAAGCTTACAAACCAAATGCTGTATACATTGTATCTAAGTAAAATCAAAGATTTCTATGTCGTATTAAGAAAGAGGTCATGTAGGGCTCAGAAAATTCTGCATTGGATGTGAACTATGTTGTAGAGTTTACAAGCAGAATTAATAAACAGGCTAATGTGATTCTCTATGAATGGACAATTCACGGTCTTAAAGCAACATTTAAAGCGAAAACGACCCTATCTTCAAGTTGGAAAAAGGCGTAATTTTATATCTAAATGGAAGCAAGAAGGAATATATATATATATATATATATATTTATGCGTTCGATAAAATATATTTCAATCTATCAGGATATGGAAAATCAGTGCGAAAATTTCATGCTACTTTAAGCCAAAAAGAAGCTCGATCCTACGCCGTAACTGAAATACCTAAATAGTATACTGCATGTTAATCAAGCTGCCAGCCCTACTTAACTTAGATTTTCTAATTGGTAGTACGTTTGGGAATTTTTGTTAAAATTAACGACATATCGCATCTACTGTATGCATATATATGCCGGACTTCAAATAAATTCCTTGTTGATGCTGTATACTTTATTCCATAAATCTTGACTTCTACGACCTAGGCCGGTGTTAAACGTACAGTAAATGCACAAAACTACAAAATTTGAAAACGCGCATTGAAGTAATACTTGCTCAACGCCTGAGTTAACGCATGTTGGCTGTAGGAGGTCATCCGGTCAAATTTATATGTATGGCAATTAACGTCCAATCGTATTTTCCAATTGCTCTAGTAGTTGTCCAACTGTATGAACATTCTTTACTAGGTACGTTTAGAAGGTTGCAGGTTTTGAACAATTGATCTCCATCTGAGGAAAACTTGCAGAATGCTAGGATAACTGCCCTACTTTCCTGTGTATAGCAAAAGCTATCAGGTTATTTTCAAGGCTGTTTAGAGACACGAGTATACGGAGAGAGAAAAACAAAACTTTCCGCTCTCAGGTTAATTGAGAAGGACGCTTTATTTTGGAAAGCAAAATTTCAAAATTTTCAGCAGAAAGACATCCATTTACCTTAGATAAAAATGGGTATGCAAAAAGAGATAACGCTAAAAGAAGAGGAACGATACATAAGGCCTGAAAACTGCAACTGTCAGCATCATGATCGGTCGTCCGTGAATGAGTTCCCGAAATTCGCGTCAAGGTTTCTTTCTTCAAAACGGTGTCGGCTTCATGTGCAAATGGCCTCATTATTTTAGTTGAAAGAAGCAAAGAGTGGTAAATAGACGAATCTAACCGGCAAAATAGGCCAGCCCATGTACCTATAAGATTATTTACTTGTAAATGGAGGAGCTAATGGTTGGCACATCCCCGCGCTGCGCCTTGAGGTCACTGAAGGCATAAATATCTCTTAACAACTCCCGTGTTATAAAACGCACCCCGAATGGAAAGTTAGTATCTCCAAGACATAGAGAAAGAGAGGGATGAACTTTATTTTGAAAGGATCATTTCTTAATTTAAGCAAAAAAATCTCTATTTACCGTGGTTAAAAGTGGGCACACAAAAGAGATAGAAGTGGAAGATAACGAGCGATGCATAGTGACCGAAAAGTGCAACTGTTAACAACATGAAAGGTCGTCCGTGAATGAGTTGCGAAAAAGGCGTCAGAGATTTTTCCTTTAAAACGGTGTTGGCATCGCGTGCAAATGGCCTCATTTTGTAGTTAGCATAAACAAACAAATTAATAAACACAGGCCATCCCATTTACATCTAAATAAATATACATATGAATGGAGGTGAAACAATGGTGGCTAAAATTTAAAAAGCTTGTCATCGCGAAAGTTAGCAAATAGAAAAAAATGCCACAATGACAAAATGTAAGAGAAGGCATACCACGTCTGGAACCCGGCTCTCCGCGTCATATGCATAGTCATGCGTCTCTGCGAGCAGTTTCAACAACAGGTAGCTTCGATACCTCTCGTCCAACATCAGAGCTCGCACGTCATTCTTGACGGTCAGACTGACCTTTGCTCCAGACCATATCGTTTGTGTGAGTCCAATCAGCAATTCCTGCTTCTGCGTGCTGCAAAAGGACCCAAAAAGAAATGTGCAAGGATAATGAACACCCAATTTTGAGAAACGCGTGGGGGATGGTTAGCAGGAGTGCAAACTGAACTAAAATGAAGAAGACTCAGACCCATTAAGCTTTACTTTTCGGTTGTAGGCTGGAATTACGCTCGCGCGCGGTATATAAGCAGATATCCCTTGGTCTCGGTTTGCGCCAGCTTCACGGCTGCTCAGACAGACGATACAAATGGGCCTACTGCCAAAAGCCCAAATAGATTGACGATAGTATCTTTTACTCCGAAACTACGCCTCTTTGTCTTCTTGTTCGGTGGCACCTGCCAAATTTCAGAGTGGCCTAAAGGTATGACGTCCTAGTGAGTGAAGTGGAGTAAAGATTGACGACAGCACCTTTTACTCCGAAACTACGCCTTGCAAAATTTCAGAGAAGCCTTAAGGCATGACGTCCTAGTGAGTGAAGTGGAATTTGTCTGTGGTAAGGACTGTCTCCGGAAGTGAATAAGGCATGCCTGATAAGGCCTTGAGAGTCCAAACATTAAAAAATGCTCTCAAACTATGTCTCGCTATCAAACGAAGGAAACAGCCCTTGCCCCCACAATATGCTGCGATAATGGGTGAACTTCGATATTTTGACAACGTATGGCGAAATCGCTCACAGACGCAAAAACACATTTCCATAACAAAGAGTCTCAATTAGGAGATAATTATCTCTAGTTACTATGATTATTGCCGTATAACGAGCTTATTGAGAAAAGGTCGGAAAATAAAGTCGACAACCAGTATCCATTGGAAAGCTAACTGACAATAACCACAAAAGAAGCAGTCAGATGACGTGAAGCAACTTGGATAGGGCGCATTCTGCAGTTTCAGCATTACCTAAAATTAAGTCGTATGTACCTTGTAGATATCTAATAAGTTAACACCAGCACTCTTAAAGATTTCGATGTCATACTGAGCTCATCGGACGAAATTGAAATTGTTCGTGCGTTTGAGAGAATTCCCAGCGATATAAGTCGAAATTAAATGGATCTGACTTCAACAACAGCAACATAGTTGGTAATTAGAAGAACATTTTTCGCAGTAGTCGTTATCCAAAAAAACATTTATTTTATGAAAATGGGAAATTGCACAATTGTAGGTCTTCACTAACGCAATGTGCTATCACCCAACTAAACATACCCTCACCTTAATCTATCCTTACGGGAGAGGGGTTTCAATACATAGAAAGAGTGCCCTTTTTAAACCTACATTCTGTTTGGAAGCAGAATACGATCACCAGAGTAGGTAAGTCTAATACCACTATAATCTTATTCACGCTCCACTCACCGTCCTGTGCCACCATGCTGTGCGGCACACGGTAAACCTCGTCGAAACCGACGTCAGCCTGTCATATGAAAAGCATAGACGGAGGTTTCATGCAACGCTATGTCATGTTCCCGATCTTATAAATAGTCGAATTTACGAAGCAAACGTTTGGCTAAACCAGCGGTTAGTTTCTCCACTGAAAGTGACTTCTTGGCAGATCACGGCGCTCAAAAAGATGTCACTTCACAGGCTCCAAATAGACGGCGAAAACTCTCCATCCTTCCGAATAGGGGTCTGGCTGCGAGGTCTTCCTCCAGTAGGCCATAAAGTAACTCCTCTTTGATAGATTTGGGATAAACGCTTTAGCCAGATTCATGTGTGTGTGTCCCTAACACAGATCATGCGGTAGATGCGTTGAATCAACACGGCGGACAGATAAGCACACGCCAGGCTTTATTCAGAAAACGCGCCCATTAGCAATGTCCCATATGTTGGGGGGAGGGGGGGGGTGGGGTGGCCTACCTTGACGACGGTTCTCGCCTCATCAGCCACCGACCCCCAATCTCGTCCTCAGTCTCTTTGAGTCTCTCGCGACACCGGTTTCTTATGGAAGGGGAGGAGTGTGATAGATGCTGTGCAAGGTTACTATCACCATAAGCTACTTCATGCACAAATCACCGTTCCTGCGCCCACTTCGTCGGTCTACGACGGCAGAACTGTCGTGGACGGACTGGACCGCGCGCGTGATACGCACATGCGTGGGTCCGGCTTTGCAAAAACTACGTTCACATTCATTCATAGTCGTCTGGGATTCAACTTGCCATTTAGAACCCATTCGATGTGAGAAGAGGATGAAATTGATGCCTATCAGTCTTACATACTATAACCGACTTCACAATTGCATCCTTGGCTAAGTGAGGTTTCTGGTTAAGTGCGAAGAATGAATACTCCAACCTACCTAATGTCTTCGTAAGAGATTTGGTAGGAAAGGCTGGGATTCCTTGCAAAACTGCCAGTTTTCGTCTCCTCCAGACCGAAGAATTTGGAAGGTTTCAGCAGTTTTTTCAATCTCGTTCGCGAAGATCGTTCTGTGTTAGGTGCATCTTCTTTCTGGTTGCCTGGTGAGGGAATAAAGTGCAGGAAACTTTTATATAAGATAGTAGCTGATGGGCGGAAAGCGTTCACTGCCTCTTGTGGGGAAAACTGCAATATATGCACCGCTATCTCACCAAGGATATTTTTAAAATTATTACTGCAAGGTGGCTGCCCCTCCGATGACCTCTTCATTGAGGCTTTACGCGCCACACTTTAAATAAAGCACAAATTGAAGTCGACTTAAGCATGCAACTCACATATGGCGGGAATTTATTGAGTGCAACCATAAATAACAGGTAGAAAACTCACTCAACTAGACGCCAGAGGCCAAGTTGAGTACATCAAGGCACATTATAAACTTATTGACAAGCATCGAATACGCGTGTACAGGGCGTCACGGGAAGTTAGTCAACTGCTTTTTATATGTTGATTTATTTACCATTAAGATTCCGGTGCGAAAAAATAATAATTTTAGTACCATTAGATTGGAGTGCAATTAGTTTTTTTGTAAAGAGTCGCCAAGCATTCTGATGAACGGATACAGAATTTTGTTTAATTCAGTCAGATGAAAGTCACAATGGGAGTTTCAAAACATCGTGAGGAAACTTTGTCCGTGGAACAAAACTAAATGAGTCAATTTTACTGTCAAAGAAAAATGCTTTTGCACAACCAGTTGCGAATGGATATGTAAAATAATCAATTTTAAAAACGCTTAATAGAACACTAGTCAACTCAGGGAGGGACACAAATTTGTAAACTGATAATATAATTAAATGATATCAAGAAGGCCAGGAATATTATGCAGTCAACAGAAGTTAATGAGTCGAACGTAATTCGAAATAAACCTGAAGATATGCTAAAATGGCGGGATAAAATAGTTTTGATAATGATACAAAGCCTAATTTGAGCACCGCAACTGATGACGATCACCGTGCGCCTGGCAGAGGGAACACAACGACCGAGATTTACGCCTGCAGTGCGCTGCATCTACTGCACATTCCCATGCGGGATTTTGAAATTGAGTTTCCATTTTTTCTCCTTCATTCACATGTTAATTTTCGTATATATACCTGGGCTGGCCCATTTCGGTCAGTAGAGATCTCTATTTACCACTTTTTGTTAATTTCAACAACCAAATGAGGTCTACTGCAAATGACGCTTGCCCCAGTTTTGAAGGAAGACAATCTGGAGTGAATTTTAACACTCGTTCGCAGACGACCGTTTATCATGACAAGAGTTGCAACTTTCGTCACTACGTACCGTTTCTTATCTTCCGGTGTTATTTATTTTACGTGCCAATTATTATCCACGGGGAATGGAGGTTCTTTTGCTGAAAATTTAGAAATAAACCTTTCGTAATAAAGCGTATAGCTCTGCCTTTCTCCACCCGAAACACACTTGTTGGTTTGATGGTAAGACACAATATCAACACCAACAGATGTGGGCACGGAGGCAATGGCTGCCAGAGCTGGTCTGAACCGAGCTCCTCTAAAGGCCGCTCGCGTCTCCTACACGTGAGAGTGTATGACAGCAACATCAATAAGGAGCCATTGCGGCGTGATTCTCAGCCTGGTTGCAAAGGTGGACCACACACATGCGTAGCACACGCGGGCAAGTACCTCCACGACAGTTCGACCAACGATGCCGACGAGATCCACCATGTGCCCATCAGCAAGGAGAGGGCAGGAACGGTGACATGCGCGTGAAGTAGTTTCTGGTAATAGAAGACTATCCCATCGGCTGCCAACGCTCAAAGCCATAACTAGTCGTGCACTATGATGGGTTCGGGCGTCAGTTTTATTATGGTAAGGAATGCGTTCATCTGCCGTGAGGGAAGAATCCCCAAGGGTCGATATCGCTCCATCTCCACTGCACCAACTAACCGTTCAAACGCTTCAATAGAACGGTGGATGAAATAATAGATATAGCCGGAAAGACACAGTTCCCAACGCCAACCCCAGCCAGCCGATCAATCATCTCGTCATCCTCCAACGCTGATTAAATTTCAGTAGGTCACGACCCGCATATCAGCCATCAAACAAACAGCACAGCAGATGACAGTCATCCCAATGAATGGGTGGTCGTTAATTATCGTAGGTCTACAGTAGCAGAGCGCCTGCATCCTATGAATACTAAAAATCCTTGTACATGAATTGCCCGCATTGATGATGCGCTCGAGCCTGAACCCGAAATGCCAGACGAATAAGGTTCATGTTCCAGCCATCGCGTCTACTTCTTTTCAATGTTTAATCGCGGGTAGACATTGAAATCAGTACACTTTTAAAGAAGAAAACGCATCTGAAAGGGCACACTTTCTGGGCAATCCAGTCGATAACCCCATAGGTAAGGTACAAGAAGTCTGGCTTGTAAAAATTATCTCCAACGCTAAGCGTCGGGTTTCTCTGCGATTAAACTGTAAATTACCGACTCAATAGTGCCATACAAAACAGTATCTTCAGCGAATATAAAAGCGATTCTCTTGAGGAGCTGATAGACACAGCGGCGGTAGGTGGTTGGTCAGAGCCTAGCAGGCTTGGGCACAAACTCAAGCCACGCCAGCCCGAATTGAACAACTGAATCACTAATAAGGACGAGTAAGTCAGAAACTACCATTCTCTATTCATGCTTTCGGCATGAATTGCTTACAAGATCGCCAAACAGGAAGCGGGAATCGAAAGGCTTCACCCAAGGAATATATGTAAGCTGCATATAATTCCACAAATAGCAAATATTCCAGTGTTCTAACCCTAACACTGCTATTAGGGAAACATAAGCCTTAACCCTAGTCGTAAACTTACTCTGAACAATAACCCTACCGTTACAACTCACCAAAATCCTAAATCTTAACCTTAATCTCGATTATCAAAACGCCAACCTTAAACTTAACATTAACCCTACTTTCCCTAAAAATTGGTGGAAAGACAATGCTGTAGCGGGCACTTCCTGGCTGTATGTCCCGTTTAGGGGGCCACATAACTCATATTTACCAATTCACCTCGTGGTTAATGATTTGGCCGTAAATATTATCCTTTCAAAAGCAAAGCATCGTTTATCCAATGACTCATAGTTAAAATTTCTTATACTGCAGGTGGCTATAGCTACGACAAACTTAGCAGCTCGCAGCGCATAACAACCTCAACAAAACTCACTCAATATCCCAGAGAAGGCTGAACTAGCCCGACTGACGGCACCACTAAATGCGTCAGAGAGGTTGGAGATGATGTGCATACCGATGGTCACATCCTCCATATCATCTGTGTCCTCCACAGTTGACGCGGTCGATTGCAAGTTCTGTTTGCGCGCCGGATTCAAGGTCCCGTTTATGGGCATTAAATTTTCTGAAAGGAGAAAAAAACGAGTAACGCAACATTGATGCGGAAATCGTTGCAGAATTGCAGTTGGGCTATACTCGCATAACATTGACGTGACGTTTATGTATCCGGTCTGAATGCTAAGTGGACTAAGTGGGTTCTCCTTGGTGATGGGGCTTCCGTAACTAGCAAAGTAGCACGCAATCAATAAGCGAGAAGATATACCGCAGGGGTCAGAGGGGATCGAATGGCTAATATTGACTTAATTAATCATACTCGAACGTCTTGCCCAGTCCCGGGGGATCTGAGAAAATATTTAGCGCCTGTTTTCTGTGCCAATTAAGATAAGCTCAGTGAGTAGATAGCCCCGTACGTGTATACAAAAAAGCACGAAGAACATCCTATAGGTTAGGAATTCTGAACGAGATAGCGTTTACTTATTATGAAGACGTTCCCAGGCTTTCGCGTACTGCACAAATATATTAACAGAAGGTGGAAGAACTAACCCTGATCTTTGGATTCGCATGGGAATCTCGACGTCGGACTCCGGTCGTTTTCAGCCAAGGATCCGGCGAGCGCTCCATGTGCCCGTCGGATCTCGGAAAGCTTCGGAGCTTTAGACCTTTTCACATTAGGATGGGGAAACAGAAAAAAAGGTACATTTGTATGGGCATAAGAACAAGAAGGAAGAAAACAAAAAGAACACACGTTTTCTTTTTAAGTACGGGGCAAGTATATATTGACCCTGGCCATTTATTCAGGTAGCACGAGTTCGCATCAAGAAGGTCTTGGTTCTATATTCAAGAAACTCGAGAAGATTAACGAAAAAGACAAAGGAGACTAGAATAGGTGTTTCTGATATATGATTCGCCATGAGCCAGCCGTAAGTAACCCCAGGGGTGCACAACCCGAGGCTCAATCCAGCAACCCGTTGATTAGTAGGCTACCGTTCTAACCCACTGTGCCACGGGCTACTTGTCTTATCAGGTTCGATCAGGAATATTAATATTAGTGGATGAACGCCGACCGATCGATAACGGGACTCCCTCGTTCCGTTCTGTATTTCCATTGGAATGACAGCGGCTGCTTGATCGTCAGAAGTCATCCGTTTTCGGTTGGAGTAAGGGTAAGAAAATTAGTTCTGTCAAACCGTGTAGGACTGATTCCTGCAGTAGTAGCAAGTGTGTGCACTTCCTACGCCGTTGTTTTGTTACCCACCTACTTACTGCTAAGTTATAATCTAGCCAGTATTCACTTGACCAAGAGGACCTCGGTAGGAATGCGTTGTATGGCTTCCTTAACAGGACACGGGAGTAGGCACCGCCCCACCTGCTTAAAATAGGTGATTTTATGGTAAATTTCAGGATGGGTAAATATAACGCTAACACTTACCGTAACATCAAAGTAAACTGTCACCTACCTTTAACCTAAACCCTATAACTAAGACAATATTTCCCTTAACCCGAAGCATAAATTTGACCTTAAGCTTAACCCTAACCGCCAACTTAATCCTAAACATAATTTTGTTGTATGATAGCTTAAAGGCACAGGTATGGTGGGCAGTTCGTTTTCCCTGTCCTGTTTCGGCGGCCATGCGAGACATCCTTACCGACGCCTCAACCAAAGGCGTAGAAGGTGAGGCTTATTTTTTCGAACCTCGCATATACGTTAATATCTCGTGTAAAAATTAATTCGGAACGGCAAAATGTAGCAATAGGAACACCTCCAACCGCAGAACTACAGGTGGCCTTGCACTGAAGTGAGGGTCAAGATATGGGTATTACGGGTGGTTCCTGTTCCCGCGCCTGGTTGGGCAGAGGGGGGAGATTAACCTCGCATTTTCGCTGGTGTGCCTCATTTCCCTTCGATCCAAGCCTACTTGTAGTACGCATTAACCGACGTTTGTGCATCAGGTCAAGCACCGCACCCAATCACGTTTCCAGTCCAATTGACCCAGAGGGGACACTGGCACACGGTGAGGTACAGCAGTTAGTAGTACTGTCTTTACCGCAGTCTGCGACATACACACGGCACAGAGGTCCGGGGCACCAAATGTTCAGCCAGACCGAAAGCCAGCGCTGACTGTTGTAGTATCCAGCGCGGAGTGCATGCCTGCACCAGAACCACGTCAGGCAGCGGTCAAAAAATGAAACCTAACTCTAACTTGAATCTTGACCCACAACTCTAACCTTAACCCTGTCTTAATCCCAAACCGAAACTTCTCGCTAAAGAAAAAATACTACCAAATTTTGACTTAAGGTCATCTAATTGACCTTTTTTTGACACGCTGGAAGCGGCTTTTAAGAGCCTACGCGGCAAAACTCCTAGAATGCCTAACAGGTGAATTCTGGTAGGCTGCATGAAGTAGAGATATTCAATTCACAGATGACCTACGTTACTTTCGCGGAGGCTGCTTGACCGGATTCTAAGTCCTTTGGGAGGAGTAAAAAGAGAAGAAGGAAAGATGCGGTTGATTAATTTTGTCAGGATAACAAAAATCTGTTGCAAAGGAAACATGAGTGGAGAAAAAATTATGTCCTCCCCACAACCAGGGTTGAAGACAAACGTAATTTTAATTTTGTCATCTGCGCAGGAATTGTTATGCACAAGTCCGTCGCCTAATAAAGACTTTTCTGCTTAAGGGCATGCAGAGCTTAGCAGAACTCAATTAAGAGAAATTTACATTTAAAAAATGGTCAGAAAAATAAATCATTTCCAATGTTAAGCGGCAAATGACAAAGTCCTGAAAGGTATTTTCGATTTGAAAGGAATACTTCTGAATGAGCTTCCTACCAGCCTCCTGCCAAAAGCATACTAAGTAAAATGACTACTTAGTTAGCACGCGTTTTCCCATTTATTTTCAATGCCTTTATAAAATCGCATATATTTTATAGAAACCATGTTCATTAAATAACCTTCCCTTATGCTAAATCGGTAGAAAATAAAATCTCAATATTCTATACTCGAACCAAGGCTACGTTTTGATTCGAAAGGTTCGTAAATATGAGTTTCCGACATCGTGAAATGTATATTCATACAGCATGCTGGCTGTGCGTCCACTAATGATGCCTTAAAGTATACAACATGATCTACTATCATCTAACAACTTTATGAGTCCTTTATGACATATCCTTAGTGACGTGAAAAATGCGTGATTTTCCTTGCGTAGATAGTATAGAGCATTTAGTTTAGAAACTCAAGGAGCGATTGCTACTGCGAGTGGGGTTTGAAATTATCGGAGAACAAATTTTATAATACGAAAGGTACCCATTGTTACAGTATGCCATGTAACGTAAAAGTAACCTTCTGCGATATAAAATTAAAACTAATATGCTAGGTTTCTTTTCTAAAAACACATTTGAAGTTATGCGGGCATAAAAATCAAGGGGCAAAATATATAATAATTAAGTAGCCATTTTTCCGATGAGTGCGCTTTCTACGGGCAGCCGGAGTGAAACTTATCCAAAATTCGACCTTCTACATACACTAAAACATATTGGACTAAGCTATCCGATACTTAATATTAAAACCTTACTTAAACTATTTTTTCGAAAAAAAAACAAATTTTAGAATTTCGGATAACATTTCAGGAGCTAGGTTAGATGCTGTATCATTTAGGGCATTCCATTTAGGAATCAAACCATGCGAAGACATGTAGACGCCCATGTTTTTTGATAGAAAGTGTTTTTAAGATAGGATAATATATGTACATGGACTGAGATTTCAAGCAAACTCCTGCTACAGTACTTTGATCTAGCAAGGGTCAAATCTACTGATTTCAGGGAATAAGTGCATCGGTGTGCGTGTCGTTCCGTATAAACATAGGCATATAAGTCTTATGCTGACTAATTTCCCAGGAAAGATAACGAATTTTACTATTTGAGTATTTGACGCCTATTGTTCTGTTCGTCAACGGACGTAAAACAACTGTTTGAACAATTTTAGATAACTAAAGGTGTCTAAAGATCAGTACTTCTCTAAAATCTGCACCAGTAAGCAGCCACCGCATACTATCATATCCTTTTGATTTGCTGCCGTTACTTCCATTTCTTGGTCGGTACTGTTATTCCGCCACTGTGCGGCTGCTGGTGGTGTTCGAGAGTGATCGCCAAGGCACAACGGGACGAGTGAGTCCAGTAACCCATCGATCAGCGTCTATCGATCATTGTTTATGTTCCCGACCAAGACCGACATGACAACGAACTCAGAGCGCAGAGGGTTGGAGTGCTGGAATTCTAGCCAACAAGGCACGGGTTCGAGCCTCGGTGAAGCATCACCTGAGGTTGGGTATGACCGGCTGATAACGGCTAATGAGCCAGAAATGAGCAGGTTCCCCTTTATTTGTCGGTACTGTTCTTCCACCTTCCATTTCACTCGGAGATTCCTGCATATGGGTATCCAACTAAATGTGCGGGTTGATGCATGATTCATCTGAGCTCATGATGTCGAGGGATTCTCGGCCTCTCTAAAAGGGCAGGTGCTGAGAATGCGAGGTTTGACCCCAAGGGAAGTAGGCACGATATCCATGGCATGCATGTCCTTGGCTGCTCATAAATGTGTGTAAGGGGGATTTTGTCGGCTTACCATGCGGGCATCACTGACCTCTTGTAGAGGACGTCCTTTTATCGAAATAACTAACCCTTTTTTAGCAAGTACAGGCTGTATGCTCAAGGTCGTCGTCAGTTTGTGCATCTGTGGTAGTCATTGTTTTCGAAGATGCTATTCAACGAGTTCAGACTCCTTTCAGTGTCATGTAAGACCATACACCAATATAAAAATGACCCAAGAGCTGCAATTTGAAGATAATGCATTTACTTGGAGAGATAAAAACGATACTCGTAACACTTCGGCACTTTTTCGACAAATACCTGGCTGCGGATATCTATGAAGACTAATAAAAAACCTGCTCATACCTACGTATGATTTGACTGCATTTACTTATACATGCAGACAGAGGGCAAGTCAGGTATTTTATGTGGATTGGATTCGAATATCGAGTTCGGTGGAGCTTGATATTTGAGCCTTACTCACAAATTGTGTCGTATATGAGAAAAAATCGCAGTTCCAGCGTCTCTTATCTCAACACTATTAAATTAACAGATTCGGATGTCAAGACTTACATTCTGCGCATTAGAGTGGAATGCGTCATTATTTACTGGAGCAAATGTTGTGTTTTTAAGGTCCCAGATGTCGGAGTCATCCTGTAATGTGAAAAAAATGGCTTTTGATTGTTTACAAGCAAAGGAAGGAATTACATAAAACGCAGATATTGATTGTTTTAACGGCCTATTTCATTGCGAGACAGTAACAGAAACCGACGCAATACAGGCTAGCTTGAAACTAAAATCCCGAGGGCTTGAAGTTCAGGTTGTGGATGATGTTGGCCTTAGGGCTAAGAGTTAGCTACGGTAATGTTTACCCTTACTGGAGTTTGGCCCAAGGCCAACTATTTTACAAGGGGTGCACCAATTATCGTGTCCTCTTGAGGAGGAGGGAGCGCATATAATCTATTTAGACCAAAATGTGCAAGTAAAGAACCCTTTAGCATGATTTGACACTAATAAGGAAGCTGTTGACATCAGAAACTTTTCAAAGCAGAAAATAGTATATTTCTGTAAGTTGTACAGACCTAACGGAATTTAGAAGGCAGCATGGCATGTTTCACCTGAAGCAGGTTTAATTTAATTAAACAAAGGTTAGGCTGTAGCATAAACTTTACAAATTCGGAAAGCTTGAAGCATTTTTTTCCGGGTAGGAATTTAAAACAGGCAAAGACAGCAGGATTTACTGGTTCCAAAAATTTATGACGGCTTATCAACTGCAACCCGTCTTTGCATAGCACAGATAACGAATGAAAGTGGACAGCAGTTTGAATTTACAGAAAATTAATGCATAACAGCAAAGGTCAGAGGACAATATAAAGAACTTCAGGAAGAAAATATGGAGGAGAAGCTAAGATAACTAAAACCATGTATCATCTAGGGTGAAAATCACCAGGGCAATTGTAGATTAGCCACGTGGTTTAGTTGCTTGAAAGGTTGGGTTTCTCCCTACGTATATACGCTGCTTCCAAGTAGCGCAAAGTTCGAGTTGTTCGTGTCCGAACAAGCACTCGGAAAACTGTTTTAAGGTCTACATAGTGACCACTGTCTAGAAGTTGTTTAATATTCGAAGAACGTGGTACTTTATTTTCTTGTTTAAAACAACCAATTAGGTTGATGAGGTGCACTAACCAAATAACACTTGGCTCCCCTTTCCACATTGAAACATAATGAACAAATAATAATCTCCAAGCCTGACAAAGGCCACGGAGTTAGTTTCGTTAACCGGAAGGACTATGTGAGAAAAATGGAATCTATTTTAAATGACCAAAGTAAATTTCGCCTAGAGACGTCAGGGAAAGATGAAACTAAGCAATGGAGAAATCAGTTTGGAAAATGGTTAAACATTTGTTAGACAAAAACGTGATTGATACTAATACCACGCTCTACCTAAAACCAAAAGGAACACATATCCCCTGATTATATCGATGACCCAAAACACATAAGAAGGATATACCTCTACGGCCAATTCTCTTGATGTCTAATGCACCTCAACATAGACTAGCTAAATTGCTTGTTAGGGAGCTACAACCAATTCGAGAACTGTTTTCCACTTATACCACAAAAACAGTTTTCATTTTATTGAAGAAATTAAGCGCTCAAACATCGCCGGCAAGTGTATGATTTCATTGGACGTGGAATCGTTATTTACAAATGTACCAATGGATGAAACAATAGATGTTATATGCGCCCATGCAGCTAAAACCCGTCTGTCGCCCGAAGTACTACGTGAATTGTTGACAATTTGCACCAAAAATGTTCAACGTTTTTTTAATGGGCAAATTCATAGACAAATTGATGGAGTCGCAATGGGAAGTCCACTCGGACCAACCTTCGCCAATGTTTTTATGGGTCATCTAGAAGAAAGGTGTCTTCCAAATTAAAGGTGACAACATTTTACAGAAGATACGTTGATGATATATTCACGATCGTTGGTAACAAGAAAAACGTCGAAGACCTTCTTTCTACCCTGAATACATTGCATCGTAAGATAAAATTTACAATGGAAATGGAACAGAGCAACACGCTACCTTTCCTAGACGTCCTCATGTTCAGAGAGGATGATGGCTCAATAAGGCACTCTGTCTTCCACAAAAATACTTGGAAAGGGCAATACTTGCACTTTAACAGCTTTGTACCAGTAAAATGGAAACGAAATCTGGTATATACTCTTTTTAAAAGGGCGAGAAATATTTTCTCTAGTGAAAGTCTAGGCACAGAAATAGCCTGCATCAAATCAGCCTTACTTATTAGTGGATATCCTGCACGTTTCATTCAAAAATGTAGCAACCACTTACGGCCAAAAGTGGTGGAACACTCAGTTTCAAAAAAGCCCGTTAGCATATATTTACCCTTTAAGGGTGACAATATTTATAATACAATCAAGCGACGATTATGCTACACCATAGGAAGAACATACAATGCATCTCAGCTCATCTTTATCAATCCTACTAGATGCCTGCCAATCGATCATCCAAAGGATGCTTTGCCGTTGCACGCCACCCCAAATCGTGTTTATGCATTCACATGCACTTGTGGATGCAAGTACATTGGGCGAACGCAAAGGCAAATAGCAACCAGAGCCGCTGAACATTTACCTAATTGGTTGATTAAACAAGAAAATAAAGTACCACGTTCTTCGATTACTAAACATCTACTATACAGTGGTCACTAGGTAGGACTAAAAATAGCTTTCCGAATACTTGTTCAGGCGCGAACAACTCGGACTTTGCGTTACTTCGAAGCAGCGTATATACGTAGAGAGAAAAACAAACTTTGCAAGCAACTAGACCACCGGGTCAATCTACAATTGCCCTGGTGATTTCACCCTAGATGATTAATGGTTTTAGTTGTCTTAGCTTCTACTCCACATTTTCTTCCTGAAGTTCTTTACGTTGTCCTCTGACCCTTGCTGTTATGTATTTATTTTCTGTAAATTCAAACTGCTGTCCACTTTCATTCGTTATCTGTGTTATGCAAAGATGGGTTGCAGTTGATAAGCCGTCACGAAATTTGTTGGTACCAATAAATCCTGCTATATACGCCTGTTTTGAATTCTGAATCGTTTTCTGAGTTAATTCATAGCTTGTCAGACGTTTGAAGTAGCTTGTTCTCGTTCATTTCATTAGCTGAAATGTACAGGTAGGACATTTTGAGGAATAAAACGTGTCAATGCCCACGACAGGTGAGCATGCATTTGCTTCAGTGTTAGGCCGATCTTAGTTGCTCCAAAACCTGAGGGCACGAGTAAATAAAACACCTGTAGCGACTTCTATTAAGCTTCATAAGGGGAGGCCGGAATCACGGTCTCGCCAGCCATCGGACTATGAAAGACGTAAGTAAGAGGAATTCGGGTCGAGAACTGTAAAAAATCGTTTATTGGCCCGATTTTTCGTACTCGTACAGGACCTTATCGTGCGAGATGACAATAGCGTCCGCAAAAACGACCGTTTTAGGATCAATTACTTTGGCCCGGAGGTGAAAAGGATAAGTGACCGCATTAGATCGATACATCGATGTACTGAGTTATCATCAGTGGCCCAGGTTTCAGTCAGCTCTCCGCTCGTCTTACCCCTTGCATGGGCGATCATGTTGACGTCCGCGAAGTTTAACTTGTGACCCGTTTTGAAGGTAAAGGAAGCTGCTCGCGATAATTGGTCATCACGTCACACAGCCAGCTCATGTTCATGTTTGCGCTGTCCGAAGCCTAACGAGGTAGTGGAGCCCCAAAGACAGCGCTTACTGATAAAGGCAAAGGCGACAGCAGGTAGGCTGCATGAACCGCTCGAACACCGGAATTATTCATTTATTTTTCCAAGCTCCCGAAATCCTACAGGAGTCCATCGTTAGAGATGATATGCGCATTAGAACAGGCGACAGTTATAAGAGGCCACTAACTAATCAAACACCACTTATAACTCGAACATTCGTTCTTTTTTGTCAAAACGAAGAAGTACCTGATCAGAATCCTCGCCCGAGCCACTCGACGAGAGCACATCGTCATAGGCCTCGTCTGAGTCACCGAGGGTAGAGGCCCGCTTCGGCAGGGTGGAAGTACTGAATGCGCGGGAGTTGCGTCGCCCATCCAAGTCGTCATTTGCGTTTGGGATGGCCACGGCGGCGCCTCGATGATTACGTGGGTGCGCACGGATCGCCTCACGTTCACGAACCGCGTTAGCGAAGGCAACCGTCTGTTCAACACTGACCGGTGTGGAGTAGAATTTGGTGTAATCCACCAGCAGACGATCGATTGGCGACGATTCGTCGGAGAGGCCTGAAATGTTTGCAGGAAATTTCCTAAGAAAATGCACGAAATGACAAAACTTCTGGAACTGCGGGGAGATTTTAGGTAGGTTCTGACTACCTTCAACGGTCCTGATCTACCCTGCTAATAGTGTATAAGAAACGGAGACATAAAAGGATAATTACCGATCAGGGCGATGGAGAATGAAACGTTCACTTTAAACATGTTTTTTATCACCAATCAACAATGCCACATCTATGGGTTAACTAGTCAGAATTAAACGTACATGGGGCCGAAAACGAAAGTTTCCGTTGTCCCCTGAGGCTCCTTTTTAAGGACGTAGTATGCACTTTTAAGCAGTTTGTCAATCGTAACATAAAATGTTTATTCCGAAATTACAATTAAAGTCAGTTAACCGAGAGGAAGTTAGATTAATTGACGCAATTATAAAGATAGCACGTGTTCCAGTGGACTGCTGAAAGTCCAAATTGTGACCGGTTTGGAATCGAAAATATTAGGATATGTTGTGGAGAAGGCACGCGGTTTCAGTACGCAGTTAAACACTTATCAACTTTAAAAGTAGGGTATGCTGGAATTCAACTGGACATATCGCCTCTTACCAATTCCGATTCCCATCGCAAGATGTGTTTTTTTCATTATAATTAATTAACAGAGACCTTAAGCGTTTTTGACAGTAAGTGCGAAAGACCTAGCAATTCGCTATTTGAGGAGAAAAAATGTTAGGCTGAAAAAGCTTATCGTTGACACCTCTGAGGGACCCGCTTAAATATTTACCTGAATTTCCGTACCAAAAAGCTCCACAAAAGAAAGGCGAAGGTTTTTTTAACAATCCCGAAGAGAGCTCTTCGAAGCCGTCTAAACAGAGGTTGGAAGTTTTTGAAAGAACAAACTGTTCCCCTTAAAACATCGTTAAAAATACAAAAGCGCATTACGTTTTGTGAAGCAGGATTACCAAAATCGACATGGGCAGATAGGGGAGTAGTTTTGATTTCGTGGGTTTTCGATGAGGCAAAAACGCCAGTTGCAGGAGGCAATTGTGAAGATGGAGACACGATCGGGGGAACAAGAATTTCCTGCTTCCGATGTGTAGGTTCCACCCTCAAACCATCATCAGATAGATGGCAATGGAAGCACGGGGGCTGCATTAGTTCAATGCGATACTGAAACGCTTCCTTCGACAGAGTAAGCATATTTGGTGACAGGGAGGACCTCTTGGGCACAAGTCAGAATTGTTTTAATGTTATTTCAATTTTAATAACTTTCCTGTTTCAATTCTGCCTGCTAGCACAATTTTTTCTCCACGAGGAAATCATATGCAGACAAAAGCTTGCAGGCGGCAAAGCCAGATGCCTGGGAAACAAAGACCGAAGATTCGACATAAACTGCGCAATACCAGCCAGAAAGAAGTAGGAGAAAAAATAAAAATTGAATGGTAGTGGGAAGTTCACGTACTTGCGGAACGAAGAGGAACCCGCTCTTGTACTGCGCTCATGAGTTGATCCAAACTGACGTGCTCCAGAGCCCATTCATCTGAAAGATCATCACATTTAATGAGAGTGGACAGCCTAGATTCAAAGTACTTAAGGATAGAGGATCCATAAAGCTGGAGGACTCAAAGAGACGAACGGCTATGTGCCCTAAAAGTACATAGCTCATCAAAGGGCAACAGAAGTACTACGTCTTACTGGCTGCAGATTTGTCAACCCATTGCATACAATTTTGCCCCAAACTCTATTTAGATACTTCTAACTTTATAATAAACTCGGATAATAGGAAATCACAGTTAAATGTACCAGACAGTAATGAGGACAAAAGAAAGAACTAGGTTTTTAATTTTAAATTAAAGCTTCACTGTTTGGATATAAATGTCGTAATTTTAAGGTTGTTACTCACCTACATTAAGTGACATTGATCATGAAATGTTAACCTAAATTCAGTATGTTTTAAAGAATTCTATTTTAGGTATGCCATGGATGCTAAAAATTATTTGTTCGGCTGGGTTGTAATATGGAGCAGCATTCGGCATTATGTGACATGCCATCTTTTAAATGTGCTTGTTTCCGACTGTTTGCGAACATCATAACAACTAAATAAGGACTAATTATATAGCATGCCTTTATACACTGATTTTTAATGCGCATATAAAGTCAAACGTCTTTTATAGAAAATAAAGACAAGATTATACGTTATTTTGCCCATCTACAGGAATAATGTCTTCTTCAAGTGAGTAAAGGAGAAATTTTGGTTTCTAAAAAGTGCGCGATTATACGATAAGTTAAGCTCGAGAGGCGTCTGTTGGAATAGCGTCAAAAATCTCAGCCTTTTAAGGTACACAACGTGGCCCATACCCACTGCGGAATGTCCGGGTCCCATCTCACACTTTCTTGATAGGCGGGGTTGTAACATTTTTTAACCGAAAAGATATACGTTTTAACATTTTAAAAAAAGTAAAAATGCTAAATGTGCAATAAAAGCAGTATCACAAAAATGTTATTTAATGCCTCAAAAGCAATATGTTTGAATTCATAAAGGCAGCGAAAATCAGTAGAAAATTAATATTAACTATGTAACTGTTTTTTTCTTCTAGTGAGTGCATCTCTCTGAGACAGCCAGAAAGACGCGCATTCAAAAGCTTGCATGACCTGACGTATTCCAAAGAGTATTCTAACCCCACACACGTTGCGCCTTCCAACCGAAACGAAATTTCAAATTTTCAGTTAAAATCTGATCATTTTCACATCCTACTGGTTTATCCACCAAATAATTGAACAACGACCACTCCTGTGCTAGCGCGATGAAAATACGTTTCGATAGGTATGTCAATGTCACCAGTATCACACATTTACTTTAAAACTTAACTCATTGAAGAAATTAAGCGAAAAGCGTGTGACAGACGGAATTTCAGTTCCGACCAGCATTTTTAAATGAGAGGAGATGCGAGCAGTACTAACTCTGTGAATTTTTCACGTGATAGTCGCACATATCAGCTCAAAAATTAGTAGTATGTATTTCAAAACTTTATTTTTCCTATCCCAAAAACCACATAGATTTATTTGCTGGGATTCGGCTAATACAAGGACAACCGATCTTACCATGTTGTTGCTTGTATAATATCGATATCCCGGATGCGGTAAAAGTTTTAAAAAAACAGTCAAATTTCCGTTGATAACTTCATAACAAATGTCAAAGGTTATCAATATTTAACAATGGCGCTTCCTAAAGAGATTGATCTAAAACATTTTACCTGGTCAGTTTGCACAAATACATGTATATATGCATTAAAAAGATTAAATTGAAATTCGAACGGACGTAATTCGAGTCGCTGTTCCAATGTCTCAAGCTTCTAACCCAGGGTTCTACAACAACCGTCCACTCAGCTGAACAATTTATAAGAAAGTTGCATAGTATTCGACTTACAGATGAGGAAGTGGTGGTATCTTTCCATGTGAAGTCACTTTTCACCTCCATTCCACAGCATCTTGCAGTCGAAACCATACAAACCCTGACAGAAGAGCACTATAACGAGGCGGATACGATAATCAAAATAAGGCACCCTGTCGACCTCCTGAAACACTGCCTGAACATATTCTTCACCTTCAATGGAACCGTGTACGAACAAGTCAAAGGTAAGCCGATGGGGTCGCCGTTGTCCGGCCTGATTGCTGAGGCAATATGGCAGAGACTGGACGCCGGGCGTTCGACCACTATCGACCACAATTGTGGGTGCGGTATGTTGATGGCACATTTGTCATCATCAGTACGGAAAAAAATTGAGGATTTTACAAAGAAGCTGAACTCGAACTTCCCTGACATCCAGTTCACGATGGAAGAAGAAAAATACAGTCAGTTGCCGTTTCTCGACGTGCTGGTATGCAGAAAAAGCGATGGAGAATTTAAAACGACGGTTTACAGGAAGGCGACGAGTACCTCTCGCATTCTGAGTTATTTTAGCACCCACCCCCTCTCGCACAAACGCAGCTGCGTGAGAACACTGTATTATCGAGCGGAAACCCATTGCACCTAAACCAGCCGACAAGAAGGCCGAGGTCCAGTTTCTACGGAAACTCTTTAGGGTCAACGGATATTCCGGGAGATTTGTGGATAAATGCAGGCGAGAAGTCAAGAGAATAAATCCGAAGGGGCAGCCAAAACCGAAGTGCTTGCGTGCAGTACCTTAAATAACTGGCGTATCCGTAGAATTCTCTAGACTAGTGAGCAAATTTGGGATTGCCGTGGCTCACAGACCGGAATCGACAATCCGCCGGAAACTCATGCAACCTAAAGACCCAATTCCCTCAACCGAAAATCCGGCATCCTTTACCGGATAGACTGCCGCTGTGGTCGAGCCAATTATTTTGGCGAAACCGGCAAATGAGTTTGCACGAGAATGCACGAGCACGAGCTTGCTGTGAGACGGAATGATAAACTCTCTTTGGTAGCCGCTCACGCGTCCTTACCAGGGCACGACTTTGACTTTGACAGCGTGAGAATACTGGGCCAGTCAGATGACCGAATTTCCCGCCTACTGCAGGAAGCGTGGGACTCGACCGCAGAATCGATCAAAAGACATTTCGGTCTGCCACCTGCATATAAGGAACTGCACTATACAGTTCACTCGCAAAGGAGCAACAGGCGACATCCTGCCGTTTCTCGACGTCACGGTGCAATTATTTAGTGATGGCAAGCTCGCAACCAGCGTCCACTGAAAAGACTTCAATGCCGAAATAATCCTCAAGTATGGGAGCATTCATCCTGCTGCCCACAAATGAAGCTGAGTTCGATCTCTTTTTCACCACGCCTTCCGGTACTGTAACAGCGAGTATTTACTTAAAAAAGATCTTGCCTATTTATACCAACTATTCCGATCTAACGGATACCAAATGGGTTTCGTGAAAAACTGTCTCCGAAGTCACAGATAACCACAAAATCAGAGTTCTAATGGAAAATTAGTACCGAGGAAATTCCATTCATTGCCATACATGCAGGGCATTTCGGAAGCTATTGCACGACAATCAGACCGATTTGGCATCTGCATCGCTCACAAGTCAGCTCCTCCCTTCGGGCAGCACTATCACGTGTTAAAGATCCCGTACCCAAAGAGCAACAAAGCAATGTTATTTACCGCATTCCATGTGCAAATGCTCCTGCGCCATACAGGTCGAGGACTGGGGACCCGCATAAACGAACACAAACTGACCAGATATATATATACTCACAAATATAGCTGCTAAGAGTGCTACATACGGCACAGAGCATGAACAGCGCTGTTTTCACGTTCGTTTTACACGCCGGTAGGTAACTGGCGGGCGGACAAATGGGATCGAGTGAGATCACTTACCACGTGAGTGAAAGTTACGCACTTGTTTCCGCTTATATATATATATAGTGATATATATATATTTGTTGTTGTATATATATATATATATATATATATATATATATATATATATATATAGTATAAAGAAAAGAGCAGGTTTCTCGATCGGAAAACCCGTCTCAGTCGTAGGACTGTAAATGAGCAGTGAGAGCTGGGGAGTTTCACGCTGGAGGGTTTAGGGGCAGAAAGGTTACATCGACAGACTGACGCCATGGGGAGTAGGGCCGTAAATCAACGATAGCTGTCACAGTAAGGGAGGGGTGCTAGAGTTGATAGCAAGTCACGTGGCGGAGATACAAACCAGCGAGTGCCTGGAATAAGCAGTGTGTTTAAAGGCGGCAAGTCAACGTGAACCAGTATCCCAATCGGCGGATTATACTGTTTATGCCGATAACTGAAGGTCTTTTGGTGATAGCTTCCTTGGTGACCATGGGGACATAAACGAACACAAACTGGCCACCCGCCGACGCGATCCCTTGTTCTCGTGTTTGCGCACGGCGTTGATTGTGACCACCGCTATTGGGAGAACTGAAGTGTTCGCCATGGCTAGCACCAAACAGGCACGCGAATTCGGCGGTACTCCGGCAAACAGTATCAACCGCCACCTCAATCTGGATGCGAATTACGAAGGTCTGCGTGCATGGTCCACTGACTTGCACCCACCTTAAAATCAACAAC
>WEDG01002332.1:0-20655 GCA_017591395.1 Schistocephalus solidus
CCAATAAATCCTGCTGTATTTACCTGCTTTTAAAGGTTTAATTGACGCTGCTGCCTTTGTTTTTGAAATTTGAGTACTGACAGGCCTCAAAATATTATCTCGTAGTGAACCCAAGTTTTTGTCCTTTCTGGATCATGTAGCATATAAATTTATAATGGTCTGATTTCAATATGAAAGATGGTTCAAAGCTAAAACTGGGGTTGAGAAAAAACGCTATTCATCTCTTTAATGTTTCAGTCTGACCCTTGAGGCCGAAGTTAACGTTTTTCGGTCAGACGAGGCAAACCGTTAGTTTTGCACAATGCAGTAAGTTCAGTAAACTCCAGCTTTTATTAATCCTAATCTACTTGCGACCGCCGTCCTCAGCGCATATATTCAGGAGGAGGTGTGAACAAAACATACAGCAGGTAGAGCACACATATTAAAAAGGAGGGATATAACTGTGAAAGACAATAATGGTATGCATTCTGCCACCACAAATACACTTTCCGTATAGTTCTCAAGGCAGCAGTAGTTGGTTGACTATGATAATGGTTTTATGAACACTAAGCGCGCATCGATGTAAGTACAACCCTTGCACAGGTAAAAATTGTATTCCTTCACTGAATGTTTGCTTCAGTTGTTGGTAATTTCTTTGGGTCGTGCGTTTCCATATTACATTTTCAGCAAAGTTTAATACTGGAAACCAACAGGAAATCTGATTTTCTAGTGAGAATTCTCATGTCTGGCATATTTCCATCTTTCTGTTCCGATCGAACATGTAGATAGGATTGGTTATGTCATTCAGCTTGTGTTTTGCATTATTCGCTAAATTCTCAGAGTCACCGTTATCGTAATAGTTTCCCTTTCCATTTCGCGTTTTTGCAATGTCTTAAAAATTGACGCATCGCGGTTCACAAAATGTTTCAATATTATTTTCAAGCCTGCGTATTCCACTATGTATTCTTGATTTTCATGAATTTTTGAGGCTGATACTAACAGTCATTTTCCTCAGATATGCAGAATCGTATACATAAATAAAAGTCTCTCACTCGACTGAGTAAACGTTAATTTTATTAGTGCGATTTTATAAAATTAAAAAATACAACTGAAACGTGGCTTTTGAGGTTTGGCAAATGCTAAGTTAAAAAAATATCATTCCTTTAGTTTAGTTTATTCAACATGAGATAAAATCCTGGTGATCGTATCCGTTCTCTTCCAGCAGTTGTATAACATTTTTTGTTTCCGGTATGTCCGGAAAAGAATTTTATCTACAGTACTCTTTGATGCACTTTAACGCATTTCCCTGAACAATATTTTAAAGTTTAGCATGCACTCATACATGCCTTACAGTAGGATATAATATTTTTTAATGGCTCATTAATTCAAAGACATTGAACATAAGATAGGTACGTTAAGGTTTCTAGATTATTGAAAGTCAAACAATAGTTAGATTTTTTTCAAATAAGAGGAAGTAAAGACAGTAACGGTCAGAGGGAAACCTAATTAAAACATTAATTTTAGGAACTAATTAACGCACGTTTTCGTTTAGTGAATTATTTTCGCTTTAGCAGAAAGCCATTACTATAAAATGGCAATTAAGGTGATTATTTAAAACCGCCTTTATCGTGATGTAGTCATGAGATAACCAAGTCCTCTTAGATGAATATATTAACGCTTGTCTTGAATCTTAATTAAAACTTAAATGCATGCATTGTTAAGTGTTGTCTACAATAGCATACTTGTGAAAAAGAACACACATGAATGCGCTCAATGCACAACAACAGCCTTATTGAGGGTACCTTGCCTCAGATCCGCTATCACAGATTTACATTCATGGGATAATGACCTAAATGTCAAAGTCTGGGCCGTTTACGTCGAACACTAAACCAATGGCCCTAAAACACATCGATACAAGTGTTTGATACTTCTACTTTTTTGCACCATGGCACCCAGGTCTGATCGGGGATTCCAAGAAGCTGCACTTAGCACGGCGTCCGTCGTCCGGAAATCTTACATAGTCAGCAAGATATATCAGCTGACGGTGACAGAGGCGTTTGTGTTTGCACACTGGGTAGTCCCTGCACTATTCCAGATCCTCTATCTCTTTCTCTCTCCAGGCTGAAACACAAAGTCGTCCGGTGGTACGACTCTTGATCCCGTAGTTGACCCAAGTTAACTATGGGCGTCGTCTAACTACATCACACCTATGACTTAAGGTAAGGTTAAGCAGCTGCCTGGGATTACTGAACAGCGTTACCCGCTCACTTGGGAAGGGGGCCATATACTGTGCCATAAAATGAGCAGGCAGACCGTGACATGTGGACGCAAAACCTGAAGTCAAAACCCGCTACAGAATAGCTACCACGACCGTTACTATCCCACGCTTCGAGCAGTCTGCAATAGGGATAATTTTTACAAAAGCAGCTCTGAATATTCAATCAATTTGATACGAGCCAGTGATCAATGGATAATAAATAGGAAGAGATATGGACGTTCGATAAGGTGAAGATGAAGCGGTAAAAGAGCATCCCAGATCTCAAGGTCCTGGAAAGACGCAATGACCCTATTATCAGCATAATAATGCAATGCAGTGGCCAGATGGTGAGTACGAATGACAAAATTCAACCCAGACAACTCTGCTACGATGAAATTAAAGGTGTTTGTAGTTAAGGCGGACAAATATGGCAATGTCCGGATTCAACATCTTTAATTGAATGAAACTTTATATACTACCGTAAAACCAGTGTGGCAATTTACGTGCTTTCCCCTTCCACAAGTGCTATGACACAATAGGAGGCAGCTAAATATTAACCAGACAGTAAAAGCTTGCTATCATGCCCACGTTGTCATTTAATATTCAGGACGTGGGTTGGCCTCGATTGACACCTCAAGACCGGTTGCAATATCAGCGGGTTTGGCCCGCCTCTCTTTTTAAAAATACTACTATAGCTGGCATCATTAGTGATGACACTCCCGATGGTCCACAACTCCAACGTTAGCCTCTTTTACAAAAGTAGGCACTTTATTTCAATCGGTCTCCATTGTGAGCAAACCTTCGAATCCAACACCGACCTGGCTGGTTATGAATGCATTGCACTGCGGCCAGCAAACCAATGATAGGAGCCCAACATGCACCAGTTACTCGTATCTCAATTTCCGCATTGACTGATGACACTCGGCCGTCCGAAGTCTCCAGTAAAACAGCACATTTCCGACCCCACCAAGAGGACTCGCCTTGCCAGTATTCATACCCTACGCACCTACTTCACAACATGCGCCTAAAAAAACTTCTCAGCATCCCATCCTGCAACGCTCAGGCAGCTATCCACGTTAGCATCTCATTTATGGTGGCTGAAATATCGCATTTCAGGGCACGCTCAAACTCCTTAAATGGGAAGCTTGTTATACTGTGTAACTTGCTTCATAATTTGGGCAGCATGACATGTGTGGTACGCGTAGATTGAACGTTTTGTCTTGTTAGATGCGGTACCAAATTTACTCTCAATCAACCTTCCTCAGAAAAACCATCGGACAAAGGGAGGAGAATGAGGTCGATGCTGATAATGAAACATCAGCGCATTCAACATTTATAAATCATACTTCTCTACATACATCACGATGTGCTGACGGTGGTGGCTTCGATAGTTGCCAACTGAAGAGGTAATTAAAGGTAATGCTTCCTTTTTCTTTCCTAAATGACTTGCAGACCTTATAGAAAATTCATCTGCGGCTTAGATTCCCTTAATGAGAACGAAACAAGGTATTGCGAGCTTGGTCTATTAGAAACATCATGAGTCCTTACTGTTGGGTTTGCAAATAAACGTTTTTAGGCTAAAATTTCAATTTAAAAATATAAATTATCTCGATTCTGATATATCGTATCAATTTGAAAGTTAAGAGCTATTACAAGAGTAGACCTTGCCTAAATTGTCTTCAAGCAAACGTATTTACTAAGAAGACCATTTTCATTCTTTACCTTGTGAATACTTCGACCCGAGTCTCGTAGCAAAATGCCAATCTTTAATAACACTAGCTAATCTTACTCATAAACTGCTAACTAAAATTATAAAAGGTTTCAGATTACAAGGGTTTACGTAGGTGTGCACTTAATAATGATTATCTTGGTGGATTTGACCGGGTTTCATTCGATGGCCAGCTATTTTCATACTCGATAGAAGAGGACCAATGAGGCATTATGATGTTTTCGTATTGTTTTTTATGCTCTTAAAAATTAATATATTCCGCAAAATAAAGTGCACAACATCTTTTTATATTCATTCGACTTCAGATGCAGTCATCAAATATTATAATTAGCGAAACGAAGTTTTTGTGTTTTGAAGAACCTGTAATTCCAAGGTTTTTAAGATCATGACATGCCAGTTTCCTAATGCTCTTTATGAAGTATATAGCATGTCCATGCTCATTACAAAATTGTATGATTCCTATGGGACCTCTTAATAAAAGCGTAAATGCCTGGTTTGGAAACTCTTAGCACGATTATGACTAACTTTTGAATTTCCAAGTATTGGGGAGTTAGCAATTACCAAAAAATAAAGATAGCCTTTCTTTAAGCATAACGGTTGAAGACGGAATTTGAAACTAAATGATAAAAATTATTTTTCCGCACGTTTTCTATAAAATAATAATTCAGTTGTCATTTTTTACCGAGTGAAGTTTTCTGTGGGCGGCCAGTTATAAAGAATCATTCAAAATTCAAGATGCTTTTGTGACCGGAATATCTTGGGATAATGCCCCGAAATGATCAGTATCGCAACTCTATCTAATTAATCATTCCTATTAAAAACCAGTTTTTAGGATTATTGGTTAACATTTCATGAGATGATATGCAAGCTCCTGTAGTAAGTGGTTTAAAATGAGGATAAAGATAATGCCAAAGAATTTTATTCTCAGCCGTTGGATAATTGCAGAAAAATATAGACACGGGAATGTCATTACAAAAATGGTAAAATCTGTTGTAAAGGAAGTTTTTGATTATTACTAAGAGTACCCACTTTCAAAGGATTTTAAAGGAATCTCTATGCGTATTCTGTTTTTGGAATACGAGTGGGTAATTGCATGGTCGATATCTTTTGTGCTGCTTTTATATCAGACGCACTCTCATACCATTGAATATGATTGGATGAATTAGTGGTGGGAACATATAGTACTGTGCGACGTACGAATTATGCATGAAGCTAATGCAAAACCGTACTTTAAACTAGCTTGTTTGTAACAAACTATTTCGAAAGATTGCTCTTAACAAACTTTAAAAAATGCATCTCTTAATAGAAGTCTGAATAAATGAATCAAGCGCCAAATCTCACATGGGGTTAATTAACTTGATGCACGACGGCCATCCGATAAATGACGAACCTAATACCCTAACGGACTTTAGTTACCACAAATAAGTTAAAATGTCCATATTCGATGTTCAGTTGGCTGAAGCTGTAAGCTTTTTTTACCTAGTCGCCTATATGGAACTGGTGAACTCCCCAGGGCACTGATTATCCACCTCATAAAAAAGGAAACTGAAGGGTTCATTTTCTGATCAGTCTGTTTTGCATGTAACAAAGGAAATATTAATCGAGCTGATGACAGGATATGTGATGCGGTCACAAACCAAAATGTGGTTAGAGCCTTCATCTAAATATTTCTCAGATGAAAGTAACCTTCAATTTCTTTAAAGATAGAGCCGCTAGATGAGAGAAAATTGCAATATAGCAAGATCAACTTTATATTTATATTCGCTATATCATCTATTATTTTAAAAGTTCTGTGGAAATCAAACGCGCAAAGGTACAGATGATGCCCCAGACTACGGATGTAAATGCATTTGACTGATATGTCGAAATAGGTTCTTTTACAAACCGAAGTAGGATAAAGGATAGAAATAAGAAATTAGTTATAAGTAGCCTGGTTAACCACTAGAACCATTCGCTTATTTATCTAAACTTAGAACTCTTGAAGGCGTCCATTGTCAGAAATTAAAAGGACAAAAGGACAGGCTACAGTTAAAGAGGGTGTTTGTCAATCAGCGTTGAGGGTGTGCTCACAGAAGCCCAGGCCTTGTTTCGGTTATTTTGGTGGCAACGAAGTAAAACTTGTACCTTTTTTCGCGGTTGTGGGTAGCCACTTGTGTCAAATTTTTCACCCCATCACACAGGCAGCTTATATAGGTGCATTCGCTATTCGAGCATGCGCTCAGTCGGATCTCTGGGATTACAAGGTCAGTTTAGGCACGGCCGATGACAAATTACGCCTGGCTGCTCCCTCGCACTTAATTGATTTTGATGGCCTAACTGTGTACGGTAGCTTTGCGTCGTCGGCCCTTTCTTAAACGTAGTCTCGCAGTAACGCGCTTGATCACTTCTTAAACTTCCTTGATGTATGCAAATGCCTGCCATATCATCGGCGCTCTCTCCAATTGGCTTCCCCGGAGTGATCACATAGACATCAGTTCAGAAGTTTATTCCGCAAAAGATGGTCGCGTAGGTATTGAACCTTGCGTGATTTTTCTTCCGGCTTGCTACAAGAAGTCTGCACCCGTTTGATGTTGGCGCGGGTACGGCGGCCAGCTCATGCAGTAGTTTACAGTGACAGTAGACTTGTGTAACATCTAACACACTCCCTTGTCCCTCGCCCACCTGAACCCGATTTCATAACCGAGTCAAATCACTGGAGGCGGGACAGGGCACAGGTAGCTGGCATGACGGGAATTCCAGCCAAGATGTGTCATCTACACACAATTGCAGACTTTTGATGGGTGCGCATACCTTATAACACCTGCTGTGCCCTGATTCAACCCCCATGTTGATCCAACGCATCTACCACGTAGCCCCTCGTAAGGGGACTCGTAAATGACCTTTCTGAGCCCGAACATACACAATGGGAATTTTGTTTTTTCTGGTGTATTAATCGGAAGGTTAACAGCAGTTGCCGAACGAAGACCCGCATGATGAGGACATTGCTGATGGCTGGGTAAAGTAAAATCTGGCAGTACAATGTTCAAAAATTGTGCATGAGTTTTCAATTTTTTTCGCTAAAACGAAGGATAGGCTTAATCGTCATTGAAAGGAGACTTTTCGATTTTATCTCTTTTAAGACGTTGGCAGAACCGAAATAAGACTCCCTTTTAGAGGTTGCCGTATAGAGCACACTGAGAGCGTTATCATGCAAAAAATTTAAAACTGGAAGATTAGTCACCAACAGCACGATACTTCCTAGTGTCGTCAGCTGCACCGAGAACCTTAAATTCATTCTGCCTATACGATACTGTGACTAATAAAATATTGAACGGAAAGCTGCGTTTTTGCGTTGAGTCTTAGTTGACTTCGGTAATAAATAAAAGGACGTAAGACCTCTCAAAATAGTGCATTACATTACGCAGGTGTTTCATTTTCCCTAGGATAGGGAATCATCAATCAGTAATCCCTCATGATAACATGTCCCATGACGTCGTGGATATGCCGGCTACAAACCCAGTCCCAGATACCAAATTAAAATCTCAAGCTGCCACCCTCAAACGCAAACTCAACCATTCAACTGGAGGTATTTTGGTATCTCTACCAGCAAGTATAGTTACTCATGTCCATTGCAACGTTTCAACAACGTCTGCCAAGGGTTAAACGCATTATAATAGATTCAAGCACATCCTTGAAGCAGCGCTTCCCTCCATCATATCGGAGGGTACCCATAGCCACGCATTTGTAAAAGTCACTTGAGTAAATCACTTGTTGTCCATCGCCCAGAAGTGGCTGATTCATCGAGGTTTAGGCCCCTGGTCAAGGCACGGATACGAAGGGCCACAGACAATTCCAGTTCTTTCACGTCCGGTAAATGTGCATGTCAACTCATCTCCCATAATCTCCAAAGACAGATGAAGTTGAAGTGACTTGGTTTTCTGGCTTGATTGGCGTAGACGTTTCATGTCTCCGATGCTGTAAAAATAGTCAAAATAACAGCCTTGTACATCTCAAATGTGGTGTTGACATGGAGACCATGGAGATTTCATACTAAGGCCTGCAGCTGTCCAAAGGCCCGGCTGGCTTTCGAGATCATGTATTTAACTTCTTTATTGATTTTTGTGTTGCGTGAGAACGTTCAGTCTATGGTAGCGAATTTGTCCATTGTTTGGAGTTGGCTGCGATTGGCAGTGATGCAAGGGTCTTTGTATGTTATATTGGATGATGACTAATGCATGAACATTATTTTATCCATTTGCTGGTCGGTTCAGTCGAAGGTGAAAAGTTCTTTGCCTTGTTGCAGATCCTTTTCCATTATGGCTTTGAGCATGCAGTCATACCCTACGAGCAGGTCGTGGACGGTGGATAAGCGCTCTGGAGCCTGCATTCGAAACTGCCCCTCGGTCCTGTAGGTGATGTTAATACAAGGGCGCTCTTCACGGTAGACGTCCACCATCACAGCAGAGAACGTTACGTTGAATATGTTAGGAACGAATATGCAGCTTCGGTCCACTCCATTGGCCACTACTAGTGCATATAAGACCTCCAATTTTGCGTGGCGAAAGCCATTATGACGTCGTAGAGCTAGTGCGTAATGAGCGTGGGTCACTTAGGACGGCCGTATTTCCGTAGGACTTTTCAGACTCCATCCCCGTTAACTGTGCCAAAGGAATGTTTAGGCCCACGGTGGTAGATAACAAGTAAATCCGCACTCCTCCTCTAACAGATGGGTGTTGAAGATCAGAACGATCGTGCTGAAATAAAACTGCCTTTCCCGGAGTTGTACTTGCTCCAGATGACTGTCGAGAGAACTGAGAAGGATGCAAACAAGGATCTTCCGCCCATTGTTGAGAAGCGAACTTTCTCTATGATTATTACAGCCTTGATGATCCCCTTTTTGTTTGTAGATTGGTAGATTGTTGTGTCTTCGTAATGCTGAGAGACCGTTAGGAACAGCCATCACTAACACAGAACCGGCAAAGCAACCTACTAATTCCTCCACGCTGAATCGCATTATTGAATATATCTACATCCTTTGTGCAAACGCACACCGTACTGAGAGCTCAAAGCAAAATGCCGTACTGACGGAGTGAAAGTCATCTCGGCGGGCGTATGGCGCAAATTATACAACAGAACGTAAAACAAACATCGATGTACAGACTCCCTCCTACCGACCCTTTTATCCGTCGAACTCAAATTACATCCACTGTTTTCGTTAGCCTGTTTTTGCTCCTTCTGGGTCGTTTCAAGGATGTAGCGACAGCTCTTCGTCGCTTGATCTACCTAAGTGCAGATTAGAATAACCCGAAGTATGTAGCAGCAAGGAAGTCGCATGAGTGTCATCTTTTAAACAATGAACAACCTCCTATGTGACCGTTATCGACTCTCTAAATCAGTAATTTTTACCTCAGTTAAATAATGTTTGCTGATTTTAGATCAAGCTTCATTAACCTGCTTAGTATAGTCAAATTCATCAACAGAACCGGTTGAAATGGCGACGTTATAGAACCCCTTTATCCTCTATTTTAGTACGTCTTCAATCGTTACACCAGGAAGCATGCTTGTTTACACCTGCCACATCGCACTAAAGCGACGAAGAAGAAACCTAGCTAATTTTCGGCCACCAACGTCCCCCTTCCACCTCCGTCTCCCTCTGTCCCATGATTAGACTAGACTATAACCCCTGACCTCTGATCTCCCACAACCCTCTACCCAATACTTACTGTTCATTGGATGTTTAAACTTGTTTCACTCTACCCTCCCTTATATTAATGTAAAGGTGGGATGATGAAAAATCGAAAATGTACGTTCTCCAAACTTGACTTCTTAAAGGTTCAATTTTTCCTCCCTCTCTTATGCACTAGGTGCGCTTTCGAGTCACACTTGGTGGAAAAAGACTCAACGTATTGCCAAAAGTAACTTAAAAGACACTGTTTGTTAACGAATGCTCGCCGATCGCTAACGGAACACGCAAGGGCGACTATCCAATCTCCCTTGTCTTTCCTGAAAACGTTCATCGGCCTATGATTCTAGTCGCTGTGCGACTGCATGCGAGACTCCAGAGTAAGTCCCAAGGGCGAGATGAGACAAATGAGTTCCGGTACCGATCGGTGAGCATTCATTGACGGATGTCACTATTCCCTACCTAATCCGGCAGGATAATGTGCCCGTGTGGCAGTGTGTCAGAGCGCTGAACTTCTAATCAACGGGTCATGTGTTCAAGCTTCAGGTGGTGCACCACCTGGGGTTGAGTATGCCTGGCTGATAACGGTTAATAAGCCAGAAACGGTGATTACAGTCAAATTTATCTTTGTAAGCAGTCTTCATTGGTAAGATGTTGCCATCAGTGCGTGCTGCACACGTGCTGGGCCCTCATTTGACCATAGCGAGCATCACCAAGGTGCGGAGGTGGGCTGTACCGATATTCTTATGTGAAGCTTTGCCCTTAATCAAGACGGCGAACATGATCATCGCAAGTGTGCTACAATGTCTTTTGGGTGGCTGATGCGTAGAGTTGTGTGACTTAATAGGAGTGTACATTAGATGGGTGTGTTCGAGTGTGCATATACCAAATTTGTACCACTTTAGTGATCAATATCGTTTATGTGAAAAAGGCCTATTGGAGGTGTTTAGATCCTGAGATGATAGAAGCTAGAAATTCGGATACAGTAACTGCTCTCCGCGACTTCTGTGTCTGTATAACCGAGCACAGAAGACCGCCCAAATGCGACGCGCTTCTCTAAATGACTGTAATAGAAGGAGGCCGTTTCCACTGAAGCTACAGTCAACATGAGCTATGACAACGTGGCATGTCGATTGGTCCGCCAACAAAACTCTGAAGAACTTCCCCATCAAGGCACATGCTGCTCTATATTCTATTCAGCTATCATCTTGGTTGATAATGCGCAGTCGTTCCAAGCTACCACAGAGAACAGAATCGCTGGGGCAAACCACGAGCTAGACTGGCATTGTTTTTTCGAATCGATTCTTGACGATAATTTATTGGTACCAGATGAAAGACAATCTTCCAAAAGGTGATCCTGCCAGCACTTGCTGGGTGCAATTTCGGAATCCCTCCTTTACAAAAGGGAAACACACCTATAAATTGAACGAGCGTGTGTGTTTAAATCACACACGAATCGTGCGTTTCTGGTTTAGCCTGTCCACGAATGACAACTGCCTGTGGTGTGGGCACTGGGCAGATAATAGCTTTGAAGAATCACAAACGAAAGCTGGCTGTCAGGACAGAGTGGAGCAGATGTACCCAGAAAGTTCACCGGTGTGTCCTGTGGAAACCGTCTGTGCGTTCCTTGCAATAGCCAGCCAGACGCATCGCTGAATCTTGACTGAACACACTAAGAATACTTATGTTTCACCCATGACACCTCATTTACATCTGAAGTGAGTGCTTAATCTCTCAGAAAGGTAACGGAAGTATTTGAATGCCGAATGCTTCTTGTGTGGTGTTTCAATATCAACTAAAGGAGCGCAAAATTCTAACTTATTCCTGTCCCTAGACATACCAAGTTGTATATTTTCTAGTCCGTCCACGAACCATCATTAGACGAGAAGTACGTATTCTTCGCTAATTGTGATTTTCTTTAAATTCGTTATGTTTCTAGAAAGATCTATGCCTCATTGCTCATGGATTAACTAAACTTTTCAGACTGAATAAAGGAAGCAGGAAGATAAAAAACGCAAGGCCCAATACTTCCAAAGCCAACCAGAACAGAATGAAATCCGAAGGCGTTTATAAACCGATGCATACGCGTTCGGACCCAGAGGACCCAGGCAGAAACACCACCAGGGAAATGTCACCCTCAGCCATACGTTAAGAGCATCTCAGAAACGATTGAGCTCACTGTTGCGGAACTAGGCGATGGAATTACACACAGACTCAAAGGTATCATGCGAAGCAGCATCATGAAAATCAAAGACCGACTGAAGCCCTAGGAAGAGTCTGGGCCAGTGTTAAGCATCACATGCCTAAAAGCCTGGCCTTGTAACATCAGGGAGTTAGACTGAACGCAGGTTTGGATGGCGCATACATGAAATTAAGCTGGCTGTTCCATGAGCGAAAGAATTATTGCAAGTGGCCCCTTGCATATACAAAAAGAACAATGAGTTTAAATGTGCAGCCGTCAAGTTGGTTGCCCACACCCGAAGCAATATGAGGGAAGAAGTGATTAAATCCTGGGTCTCGGATGGGAGCGCAGTCAATCGATCTACCGCCTTGACTGTGGCATGCAGTAGGCTACGCAGCCACTTCCACGCATACGCCATTCCTCGTTGATTGGCTACCAACCCTCATACTTCTCGCTGGTTCTGCTACTGCTTTCATCTCTGAGGATGGACTCCTTCATGAATTTGAAAGTCCAGACCCATAAGCAACTATTTCAAATACGTGACCAATCTTCTTCGTTCTTACGCAGCATTTCTCTTTACAACTCTTTGAAGTATATCTGGTCTTCCTTAAATAATTCCCCTTCCTCAAGGAAGGAGAGTTTGTGCCTCTCAAAATATATATGTGTATAAGTAAAAAAGAGGAAGATTGTTCACTCGTCGGAATCATGACTTTATCCATATGAGCTTTCGAAAACTTACTTGAGTTCATCTTAAGAGATAAAAGCGGCAACAAAACAAGCCACAGCTATATGGGGCAGGGACCAATCAAACGCCAGGGATGCCAATCTGGAGATGACTGCACAGGGCTATGTATGCCAGAGCTAGATCGATACATCGATTAACTGAGTTCTCATTGTAGGCCCAGGCCTCAAATTATTCCCGATTTGTCTTGTTTCTGGCGTTGGAGATTAGGTTTACGACTGCGAAGTTAAACTCGCGACCCGTTTTGTAGGTGTGTGCGACAACCTCTGATAATGCGTCACGCCGTCTTATAGTTAGCTAATGCTCCTGTGTGCGCGACCTAATAATGCGTGCAGTCTGTCCTGTGTATTTACGAAGAACGTTTAGGCACGGGAGGTTATACACTACACCCGCCTGTTCATTATAATTTAATCGGTCCTTAATTTTCATGACCCTTTTACGCATGGTAGCTTTGGGTCATTGTGCAATTCCGACAACAAGTCCCACAGCAATGCGCTCAGTCGCCTATGACACGTCCTTGACGTAGGGCAGAGCATGCCGTACCATAGGGCCCGGTTCCAGTTGCATCCTCCAGGGCCAAACGCGTCGGCATCGGCTTATAACCGCCTTCGTATAACGCACAGTATATATTTTCTTATCCCATAATCACCAGAAGATTTAGCCGTAATGAAACAGACAGATATGCGGAGCTGCTTTATGGAACATACGTAATACAAGGTGTGGTAATAACAAAGCAAACAAAAAGCATAAACTATCATTAAGTAAATCTGACAAACAAACAGAAGTTTGAAAACAAAGTATGTCCTACTCTTAAGTTCAAAACATGAGTATCTTAAAAATGGATAAGGTAAGGGAATAATTCCTACCACATTGAGTTAGTATGGAATAAATACTTGCCTCGGAAGCACTATTTAAGGGGTTACACTAAAAAAGGCAGTGTTTTGATACCGTAAATGGGACTCTTTCAAAATTAAAGTAAAGAATGCCAAATTCCGCAAACATACGTCTGACGGCTAAATGCTGTTAAAATTCATTTTATAAACTGCGAGAGCAATGCATATTTGCTTTCATTTAGTCTGTAGATGTTTTCCTCAAACAAGATTCCCACGAGTGATGGGAACGATGGTCAACTAAAGAAGCATCCGGCTTTTTGAGATTTAACTCGAGATTGTGCTCTTTCATAAGTTATGATGTAACAAAGCCATAATAATTTTTATCCCGAATTTGTATTTAAAGCTTGCAGAAAAAAATGAACTCCAAACAGTTAAGCCCTATTGATTTTAATAAAAAGGGAAACTGTTATAAGAATTACATGTTCGTGGTACCCGATTCCCTTTTTATTTTGAGACTTATGTGGGATACGGCTCACTTACCAATGTTTGCTTGGTCAGTATTACGTTACTGAAATGATTTTAATGTACTGAAAGAATAGTCTCTCCTATATCTCGATTGACATTAATGGTAGTCTTCGGCGGGTAACTGCACAGCAAATGCAGGTGCTTTATGTAAAGGTAACTAGATTGCGCTCAGTCAACTAGTAACTGTGGCCCTCATCTGGCGATTGGCTCAGCAATGTCCCGTTTTAAATGCCGTACCTCCAGACAACCCCTATCCTAAAATGCTGTTTTAAGCCAGTTGAGATAGCATCTGCAGCCGAGTAGAGTTGAAGCTGAGCATTACCTCGTAGTAAAAATTAGGCCACACTCAACTGTACGCGCTTCTGTTCTTAGCTGGTATTTGACACCATCTTTGGGCTGAAATACCAGCATCGCGGGAAATTAAAATTTTGTGTTTATAACAACTGCTGAGAGAATTTGCTGATCTGTTCAGACGAAGGCTCATCTGTGAACAGTTGGATAAGGGAACTGCGTTTCATCTGTAGTTATGCAACAGAATAGAAACGTTTCCATACGTAAGTGAATTTATAACAATGCACTTTCAAACTGTATTCCCCAAAAAACTGTAAAATGGCACACAGCAAATAGGAAAGTAGATGAAGAGTGAATTTTCAAAACAAATATACTCTCGCTCTCTCTAATTTCTTACACTTCACTGATGGACTGTATTAAGATAGAACGCAATACGATATGGGCTATTCCTTCAGAGTTCAAACTAAAAGCTTTGGTAGGAGCTTTTTGCTAGTTCACTCTATTTCTCGTTCTTGCGCAGTTTCGAATTAGTAAGTTTTAAATTTTGTGTAACTAAGAAAACTAACACTATGTGCTACTCATGTATGCTAAAAATGCGCACAATAATGGTCTAATTATAGGATAAATATTTAAAAAGTGAAGTTCAAGTAACGGCAATACCAGATCCACGTCAAACAATACCTGCGAAAACATGGTTGGGAAAATAATATTTGAATTATTTTGTTCAAAACGCATTTTGTGACCATCTCATAAAAAGTGATGACGTGAACTGAAAAGATAAATTCTCGGCAACTTAAATGCAAAATATTTAATTTATTGGCCTAAACTATTCCGGAAAATGAATTTTGCATGTAGAATTAGTTTATGAATATTGTCATCGGTCACACATTCAAGCTGATCCTATACGTTTCTTGGTTTTCAGGTGGGTTTCTAAGCGAATAAATAACCTAGACTTATTTTGCGTATTCACGCGTTTTTAAATGAGAAGGGAGTAACCTAAAATCGAGAGTTTCACAAAACAGAACTTGTCGAATGCTAAAATACATTTTCTTATCATGTTAATCAGATAAATAAAAATGCAATAGGAGGTTATTTTTAAAAACCCAGACATTTTTTGATTATAAAAATTCAGATTTGCAAACTTGTGGACTTTGGTGTCCTAAAAGGTTTTAATAATACACGCTAGAGACCCTTTGTTTAAACATACAAAAAATTTTCTGCTCTTCGCCATTGCCCTTGTATGTTACTTTGAACCGGTCCCTATTAAAGCTGTGTTAAATTTTGAGCAGATGCTAAGAAATCTTTTTATAGCCTATTTTTTGACAAACCAACTCAAGCTTTTCCTTGTTAAGAACAGAGCTCCATTGTTCGGTTGCGATCATTCCATATTATTAGGTCTTCCAAAATTTGATTCGGTTTCTACGCTTGTGCTGCTAATCAAACCCGAAAGGAAAATTAAGTTTAGCAACAAGTCCCCAGAAAGCATTTGCCTTCTTCAGACTTGTATATCGTACGCTATCCTCGCCTTACTCGCTCAAACCAATGTCGAGTCATGCTCCAGCTACTTTACAACATTTTCAAAAGAAATCTTTAATATTTGTTGCCCTCTTGATACTGTTATGGTCAGACCTGACAGAATGTCTTCTCCCTATCTAAGAAGTAAAAGTGAGCGTCTTTACAAATGATGCCCACTTGACAGTATAAAGGACGTTAAAATTTTACTACAAAGGGGGATTTCCAGATTAAATGCGTATTTTGTTTGACAGATTTTAACCTCACCTTCTACAACGTCGTTTCCTTTTTCTTCTTCTGAATTCTGGAGGAATCATAAGCGTTTCACTGGCCATTGCAGCAACCTGGCACATGTTGATGCTAATTAATACTCTTTAAGTGAAATTTTTATCCATATTTCTACTGACTCCAATTCCCAATCAAACAACCTTTCGCTTCTTCCAAGCGTTTTATCTCCTGTGTCAGTGGCAACAGTAGAGAAACACCTGAAAAATGTCCGTGGTTCAACTGCTGCTGGGCCGGATGATGTATAACCATTTATTCTAACATATTGGTACTCTCAGATTAGCACTATTTTGATACACCTTATACACATGTGCTTCGTGGAGTCTAAGATTCCTGATGTTTGGCGTTCAGTAAGAATTACCCCTTTCCCTAAAAAGTCCGCCAATTTTGGTCCTAAGTCCTTCCGTCTAATTGCCTGACCTTACGCTTAACTGAAGCTTGCTGAGTGAGTCGCCCTCAATATAATTAAGCCATTTTCCTCCAATGTTTTCCGAATCATTACAATTTTCATATAAGACTAGGCGTATTACCCTGAACGCAACTGCCCTTGTGGTCCATTCGGCTCTTAGAGATTTATATAAAGGCTGCCGTGCGTACGCATGTGAATTTCTTGAAAACTCCTCTGCCTTTGACATCATCCCGTGCCATCTCCTCCTGTACTTAACATCCGCGTGTGGCTCTCCTGGCTTGGTTGTCTCTTGGCTTGAAGACTACTTTACTACCCGCACTAAATTCGTACAATCCAGCAAGTGTAAATCTACTGTCCTTTCAAACAACTGCGGTGTTCTTCAACGTGCCATCCCATCCCTTCACCTCTTTTTCTTCCGAACTGATGGTTTGAGATCACCAAACGACCATCTGTCTATAAAATATGCCAGAAAATTTGGTTGTTGGCCATCCTCTTACAAAGCAGACACAGCTCCAGTCTCAGAAGGATCGCCTTGACCATGGCTCAGCATGGTCGTCATATAATCTTCATTTCAACCATGAGAAAGCTGCTCAATGTGCTTTCGCCTGTGAAACTTTCCTAGTTCTAAATCCTTAGCCGTCCTTCCTAACGAGGTATTCTGTGTGAAGAGACTGAAATACAGAAACTGAGATTGGAACTGCCTCTTCCACAAAATGTCAATTTTTTCATTTTTGATTCTGGCATAATATGTCAACTTATCCTTTTCTCTTAGTGAATGGAGCCATTTCCTTTTCGTCTTAAATTTTAAATGATACTTCAAAATAAAGCGTATTTATCTCTCTGTATTTCTCTCTATCAAATGTGTAATTAATAGCAGAGTGGGAGGAAAATCAGCAGTTTTCGCAATAACTTGGTATTGGTATGGTCGTTCCCTAGGCCATTTTAGTTTTAAAATGGAGCCTAATATCACATAAATATAGCCAAACGGCTCCATTTAAATGTTAACTATAGGCCTTAAATAATACCATTTGCTATTCGGCTGCTAGTGGCACTCGACGGCCAGTCCCAATGCAGGACGAGAAGAGTATTTTCTATAACTTATGGGTCCGTTTAACCAAAAAGAAACTTTTTTCATTAACGGCCGGAACATTTTCACTACTTTACAAGACGATTAGATAAACAATCAAACGTCTTAATAAATACCTCGACTTGACCTTGAAAATCATAAATTACACAGAAATTCTTCTAAAAACGCCTTATTTAGGCGTTTTGGAAAAGATAACTCATTCTAGGTAGATTTGTAATTAATATGTGGCATATTCGTTATCTACTTCTGTTGTGGACGTTTGCTTTTCGCGCTGATAAATTTTTATGTGCGGCTGAGTCTACAACAAACTTGGTTAATGCTTTGAGATCATATCTTATTTTTAAAGCCTGTTATAAATACACTTCTGGGAAATTGCTTAAAAACACCGAAAACCATGAAGCGTTCACCACTTTTTCAAGGAAGATCTGAAACTCATTAATATCCAACATCAGAAATACGGAAAAAGAAATTTGGTGGATGAAAAGGCATCTTAATATACGAAAATGATGTGCCTTATATTGGACATTATAAAAATACTAAGATGTACTAGTGACTGATCCGAATGTATTTGTTAAACGCCTCTTCGACAATGCATAAAACTAAAGAGAAAATTCCAGTTTGAGAACAACTCTATCGAAAACAATAAATAAATTATTGGCTGCTTGATAATGAGAACACTTGAAAATACACGTAATGACTATGTACAAACATATTTCTAATTTGAAGATCAAAATTACTTAGTCCATGCATGACATGCTAAGCCACACCTGGGATTGGGTATGACTGGCTGATGACGGCTAATAAGCCAGAAATGGCAATTCCGGTCTCCCTTGTATTTGTCGGTTCCATCTTATCAACATATATCTCAAGTCGCTATGCGACTGCCTGCGAAGGCTCTACAGTGAGCTTCGGTGATCCACCGCTGATTATGACTGGTTGATGACGGCTAATAAGCGAGAATGCTCATCCGGCCCCTGTCTCTTTCTGGCACCATCATCATATCGAAACATATCCTCAAGTCGCTATGGACTGACACCGTGAGTGGCTCTGTTATCTAGCGCACAAGCGGAACAAAAAGTGTTCCTTACAGACTCTATTGAACACTATTAATTCATAGTCCATATTCCCGATCGCAACCGACAAAACAACGGGCCACCCGTGGCTAATGGTAGAGTAAACGCACCCAACGACCAAAGCGTCGCGGGTTCTGAACCGGGTGATTCCACACCTGGGATTGGGTATGACCGCTAATGACGCATAATAAGCCAGAAATGGGCCATTCCGGTTCCTTTTGTATTTTCTCGAGTCCGTCTTATCGAATATATCTCTGTCGCTATTCGATGCCCTGCGAGGGCTCGACAGAAGCTCCAAGGAACAGCAGAACATCCGTGTTCCTTAACCAGATCAGTAAACACCACACTTTCATAGTCCATATTCCCGATCGCAACAGACAAAACAACGGGCCCGTGGATCAATGGTTGAGTGTTGCACTCAATGTTCAAAGTTCGCGGGTTCGAATCTCAGGTTATCCACACCTGGGATTGGGTATGACTGGCTGATGACGGCTAATCAGCCAGAAATGGCCATTCCGGCATCCCTTGTATTTTTCAGTTCCTTCTTATCACCATATATCTCAAGTCGCTATGACTCGCTGCTTAGATGCTCCAAGAACAGACAGGAACATCCGTGTTCCTTAACCAGACTCAGTGAACACCACATCTCTTCACAGTCCATATTCCGATCGCAACAGACAAAACAACGGGCCCGTGGATCAATGGTTGAGTGTTGCACTCAATGTTCAAAGTTCGCGGGTTCGAATTTCAGGTTATTCACACCTGGGATTGGGTAGGACTGGCTGATGACGGCTAATCAGCCAGAAATGGCCATTCCGGCATCCCTTGTATTTTTCAGTTCCTTCTTATCACCATATATCTCAAGTCGCTATGCGACTGCCCGCGAGTGCTCTAAAAAAAGCTCCAAGGAACAGCGGAACATCCGTGTTCCTTAACCAGATCGGTAAACACCACACTTTCATAGTCCATATTCCCGATCGCAACCGACAAACAACGGGCCCGTGGCTCAATGGTAGAGTGTTGCACTCAATGTACAAAGTTCGCCGGGTTCGAATCTCGGGTGATCCATAGACCTGGATTATGACTGGCTGATGACGGCTTATAAGCCAGAAATGGCCATTCCGGTCTCCCTTGTTCGGTTCCATCTTATCAACATATATCTCTAAAGTCGCTATGAGACTGCTCCGCGAGGGCTCTAAAGATGAGCTCCAAGGCACAGCGGAACATCAGTGTTCCTTAACCAGATCGGTGAAACAACACACTTTCATAGTCCATATTCCGATCGCAAACCGACAAAACAACGGGCCCGTGGCTCAATGGTAGAGCGTTACACTCAATGACCAAAGGTCGCGGGTTCGAATCCCGGTGATCCACACGCTGGGATTGGGTATGACTGGTTGATGACGGCTAATAAGCCAGAAATGGCCATTCCGGCCTCCCTTGTCTTTTGTCGGTTCCATCTTATCGAAATATATCTCAAGTCGCTATGCGACTGCCCTGCGAGCTCTCTAAAGTGAGACTCCAAGGCACAGCGGAACATCAGTGTTCCTTAACCAGATCAGTGAACACCACACTTCCATAGTCCATATTCCCGATCGAAACAGACAAAACAACGGGCCCGTGGCTCAATGGTAGAGTGTTGCACTCAATGACCAAATGTCGCGGGTCCGAATCCGGGTGATCCACCACCTGGATTGGGTATGACTGGCTGATGACGGCTAACAAGCCAGAAATGGCCATTCCGGTCTCCCTTTGTATTTGTCGGTTCTATCTTTATCGAAAATATATCTCAAGTCGCTATGCGACTGCCCGCGAGTGCTCTAAAAAGAGCTCCAAGGCACAGCGGAACATCAGTGTTCCTTAACCAGATCGGTGAACACCACACTTTCATAGTCCATATTCCCGATCGCAACCGAAAAAGCAACGGGCCAGTGGCTCAATGGTAGAGTGTTGCACTCAATGACCAAATGTCGCGGGTTCGAATCCCGGGTGATCCACACCTGGGATTGGGTATGACTGGCTGATGACGGCTAATAAGCTCAGAAATGGCCATTCGGCGAGCAATAATGCAACTGAACCGAAGTACCAA
>WEDG01002333.1:0-105257 GCA_017591395.1 Schistocephalus solidus
GAATGTATGTTTGATGTGAGGAAGTATTTTTTTCACCAACAGTGTCTTGCAACCGTGGAATAACCTACCTGAGGCGATTGTTATGTCCCAGTCTGTGGATATATTTAAACATCGGCTTGACATACATATGTTGCTGCACCAGGAAGATTATGTGAATACTTTACCTTAACAATATCCGTGTACCACGTAAATCTGCCTGCATTCACTTGACTGTAAATTTTTTTACATTGCTTATTATTCTTCCGACTTTCTGTATCAAATAGGGATTTCAAAGGCGTAAGCCTATTTTTCTCAAATACACTGAACTGAACTGAACTGAGGAGAATAATCAATAACTCACTCTACCATTCCCAATCCTCTGTCACATTGCCGGAAAAAGCTGATTCCCAGTTGATATTGTTGAGTCGAGTCTTCATTTGATCAAAGTCACCACACCAAATATTTCTTCTAAATCTGGTGGGCTGTTCAGGCACCGAAAACTTTGAGTAGTCCCAGTGAAGTACGACGTGGTCACTCCGACTTAAGGGAGGTTGACTTTGCACCTCATCAATACTATCAAGCGATTTCGTAAGCACCAGGTCTAAACAGTTTGACTGCTGTCCCTCCCGCACCCTCGTTGGAAATAAGACGTGTTGAGTGAGGAATGACCTCAGTGTCCTGTCCAATAAACGTCGGTCAAAAACTAGTTCTGGACCGCGTGCAGCTGTAGGAGAACATTTACTCCCTGCGCAATTGTCCACCGTGCGTACGATTTTAATGTTTTCAAGGAGTCTACATCACTAAATTGACGTTCAAATAAGCGGAAATATATACGACTAATTCACATGGTAATCCAGCTTGCTTCATACCTGATATTTACAGGCATCTAGCCACTCGAGCGCTTAGCTTTAACCCAATACCATCGTAAATTCATGTAGCAAGTTACCCAGTTTTTCCAAAGCCTGCGATTCAGGACTGCTGAAAGACCCAGCATATGCAGGTGTGTTATAAATTGGATTCGGGAATCGGAATATTTTCAGTTTTATTCAGAACTTGTTTGTTAAGTCATCATCTTTTTCCAACGGTGTGATTGCGGTGAAAAAAACAGTTAAATAACTTATTTTTGGCAATTTATCGACATACATGCGCCATCTTTTGAGGATACTTGGTTTTGTAAATAAAGAGTGCCTGCTTAGGTGTATGAAGGGTGTATTTTAGTTTGTTAAAACAACAAGGCGGCATTTTCAACAAGTAGCGGTTTGCTTCTCCGGGTCTTGGCACGCCTGACCGAATGAATGGATATCCACGAGCTTCAGAACTTTCAGGTATTATATCTACACATTCAGTATTCCAGCGTTTTCAATAACGTTAGCAATATTATTTATTCCTTATATTTGACCTTTTAGCTCACTTACTGCCTGCATTCGTAGGCAGGAAGGTGTACTCCATTTCCCACAAGTCAGGGGGTACATAGTTTGAAGCAGCGTTTACATTTTTCTCCTTTACTCTTGATTATAGCTCACGGTTCGATTGTGCACCGCACCATCCCATCATCAAATTCGTTGATAAACGCGATTGCAGAAAATTTTCATTTGGTGTGATCTTTACCCCTCGTTCCTGCACTGAACTTCACTGTGTGAATTGTTTCATATTACTTTTCATCTAATTCCTAACGCTGTACGCCATGTTGCTGAATAAAGGGGTTGCGCCATCTTGTTTTCCAGCGTCAATGATGCTGTGACCAGAACCCATTAGATTGTAGTCGGGCAGACGAACTGTCCTGCAAAATACGAAAAACAGAGGATGGCCCTTCGCTACGGGCATCGTTAACCGTCAATATTTAATGAGTTTTTTTCCAAATAATTGCCTTGTATTTAGGTTCTATCGACTTCGCCCGCTGGAGGAACGCCCCGGGCGGCCGCTGTGGATTGACTCCTACCCAAATACTCCAGAAGTCTCGTGCAAATTTAGTGGCCAGATTATATGTGATGTAGACTACGCTAAGTTAAATAGAGGTTGTTTGTTTAGCGTTTACCAGCATTTTCTGATTGCGTAGGCCGTAAGGATATGACCTACCTGTGGTGCTCTTCTTGACGTTTTATTTATCAGTTCACGCGCAAAAGACAACTTTGTGTATCTGATTTATTATACCCTTGTTGGTAGTTAACCCATGGCTGTTTATATTTGCCTGTCTAAAACGCACCCATAGACTATCTTCAAGTTTAATGCCTTGTCTTTGCGACTTACTCTTAAGGCCGTGTGCTAGACTTGTTACTCGCTGCGAACACGACGCATTCCGCAAAACGCTAGTTGTCGCTATAATGTCGAACATTAGCGTTTTTCAAAATATCAATTTGGAACGGTTTTATTCAAATCTCTAAGCTGAGACTTAACAAATTAAGATCTGTATAGTTTATCAAAGTTGGGAGTTTGTATTCTATCCCTACCAAATACATTTTTATCCCAAACATTGGGCGTTATCACAGATAACCAAAATGTATCTCGGCTTTTTCCGCTGTATGTAACTGTCGCCGTCTCATTAATAGTCTTCCCTGCGTCAAGTTTCGAACTACATAGGTGCATATTTGTTTATGTGGCCTTACGTAACTTGTTTGTCTCTATGTTTTGGTCTCGGATTTGTTGTCTCGTTGAACTGATAATTTTGGCAAAACTGACCTTTTCCTATCTGTCAAACCTACTGTTATATTTTTAGTTTTCCGATGTTAACTTTACTTGATTGACTTTGTACGCATTTCAAATAACGATGCCTTTTGTTTAGTTTGACGATAGTGTGACCGAAATTTGCCCCGAAACCAACCGAAACTTGCGTAAATTTCTTCAAGCCGCTCGTATCGAAAACATGTTTTTGAAGGACGGTCGTCCTATTACGGACCCTGAAGTTTGGAATGAAATAAGCAAAGAGGTTCTCATTCCATCGCTAGCTGATGAGCATGGGTAAGTCTGAAATATGTTTAGTTATTTCTTTTCAGACGGACAATCTCATTGAGTGAGGCGTGTCTTAGTGGTGATGAGGAAGCTGTCAAACTGTTTTTGTCATCTGGCGAATGTGATGTTAATGAAATTGGGATCGATGGGGAGACTGTGCTCGCGTGCGCTGTATCCAAAAATGCGGTTCCAATAGTTGAACTCCTCCTCCAGCGGGGTGTAAGTCTTTTCACTTCCTTACGCTTGCATATCTAAGGCTGACCCCAACCCCAAGGAGAAGAAAGTCGAGTCAGTTCCGTTAATTGAAGCTGCGAAAGACGGGCACACCGATGTCGTCAGGCTCCTACTACAGTACGGTGCGTCCGTTTCGCAGGTGTCCAATAACGGCTATACTGCATTACACTACGCCGCAACAAATGGTCACCTCGATTGTGTGAGGCTTTTACTGCAGTACAAAAGTCCTTTGGAAGTGCAAAATGAAAATGGTCACACTCCTCTTATGGAGGCTGCAAGCAACGGACACATTGAAGTCGCTCGGTGCCTCATTGAACACGGTGCCTACATTAACACCTACTCTACTGAATTTAAGGAGTCTGCACTGACTCTCGCAAGTTATAAGGTACTTTTTTCCTCTCCTTGGGCGCCTCCGTTGAACATGAAACAACCTAACACATATTCACACCTTTAGGGCCACGCGGACATGGTAAATTTTCTTCTGGAGAATGGAGCTGATCACGAACACCGAACCGATGAAATGCATACCCCCCTAATGGAAGCGGCGATGGAGGGACACGTGGAGGTTGCGAGGCTTCTCTTAGCTCATGGGGCTAACGTAAACATCCCTCAGGACAGCTTTGAGTCGCCGTTGACCCTTGCAGCTTGTGGGGGCCACACGGAGCTCGCTCACCTTTTACTCGGCTACGAGGCGGACATCGAAGAAGTGAACGACGAAGGATATACCCCTCTCATGGAAGCAGCTAGAGAGGGTCACGAGGAAACCGTCGCCCTGCTTCTCGCTGCTGGTAAGTTCACCTTAGGCAAATTCGTGTTCTGTCACTCAGCAGCCAATCCCGTGGAGCTTTTTATGCAGTTCACTGTTTTGATCGTAGTTTTAACGGGTTTCATTATAGGGAAATCTTGAGGTTAGCCTTGCCATGGTACCGATTTAAGGACGCATTTTGTTGCGACTATTAATTTGCAGGTGCCGACGTGAATGCGAAGACTGACGAGACTCAGGAAACTGCCCTGACCTTAGCGGCATGTGGCGGTTTTATTGAGGTCTGTGACATGCTCCTGAATTCCAACGCCGACATTGAGGTTGGTAGTGCTGGCTGCTCAACACCGCTCATGGAGGCTGCTCAGGAAGGTCATCTGGAACTTGTTCGTCGCCTGCTCCAACGCGGAGCAAACGTTAATGCCATGACTGCAACGGGGGACACAGCCCTTCATTATGCCGCTGAAAATGGCCATGTCAAGGTGTGCAAGGAGTTGCTGAATTGGAGGGCTGTATTTGGAGCCCTCGTTGAAGGCTGCAAAACTCCTCTGATGAAGGCAGCCAGAGCTGGGCATTTGGAGGTTGTCCAACTGTTTGTTGAATGGGGAGTCCCTGTAAACCAAACAACTAGTAGGAACGACGCAACTGCTCTTTCCCTGGCCTGTAATGGTGGCCACATAAACGTAGGTTGTTTTTCTTAATTCAAACATCCAGTAATTCCCACTTTTGCATATTTCTAACTCCTTGTTTCTTATCCATAGGTTGTTGAATACCTCCTAAAGCATGGAGCTGATCCTCAACACCAACTAAGTGACGGTTGCACTATGCTCATAGAGGCTGCTCGATCAGGAAGCCCTTCCGTCATGCGCCTGATACTGGATTTTCCAAAAAGTCTCTCACAGTCGCTTGTTCCTCCCTCTCTTCCACAAAGCAATCAACAACTGACCGTCCAGCAAATACACAATGGTCCTTCTGTGAACACTGTCGGAATGATGCCTCCGCCATTGCCAGTTGGAGCAACAGCAAACGGGGTTCTAGACCAGCTGGTTGTTGGCCCCATTCATGGTACCGGTCATCCATCGGCCGCGGCTGTGGAAACTGTAAGGCAAGCTCTAAACACCCAGCAGGCGCCCTCCAGACTGAATGCGGCCTTGGCAAATGCCTACGCCGTCGGCTGGGCAGCAGGTGCGGCCGCCTACGCCCAGCAGCCCCAACAGCAGCAGCAGAATCAAGCTACTACAGTTTCTGTGTCAGGTAGGCCCCCATCATTTTTACTCCCGCCTTACATCTCTGTGTAAACAAGGCAGGCGGTGCCCATGCCTTCATCACGCTGTTGCTTCTCATCTAGGACATGACTGTTCTCTTTGTCTTTGTAGCAGAGGTTCATTCATGTGGTTCTTCTGGTTCTGTGACTGCGTCCAGTGCCCAGGGGGCTACTCACCCACAAAATCAGCAAGGCCTGCCACAGAAGGGCATGCGATTTTCGCAGACTCCCGGCACCCGTGGCTTGTTACCTAAAAACTCGGAGTTGACTGCAGCTGGGGACTCGGCGGACTCTGCACCAACCAATTTAAAGTCGGGTGAGAAAACGAGTGCCCTGGTTGAGGCCTATCAGAGTCAGCCTGCTGTTGATTCGTCTAGCATGGGAAGCACCTGCCCGTCGTCGTCTATGTACACAGATGAACTTGGTTCCGAGCTGCTGGTTAGTCCTTTTCCTAGAAATATTGTCTGATCTGGACATAAATTTCCCAATTTCGTTGGAAACTTTTGTAGTCTTTATTTTGACCTACCTTTTGTCCTCTAATAATGCAGGCGCTGTTCCAGGAGCTGATGCCTGATCTAAAAGCCGATAAGGCAGAGCTTCTGCGTCGCATTGAAGCCATGATGTGCCCTCGGGCTTCGCGCTCGCCTGTTGGTCATCACCAAACAAATGCCTGTTCCATAGTCAATACGTCATTTGAAACGGCTGCTCTTCGGCATTTGGTTAAGCAGCAGAAACTCTTTCAACAGACTGACGCAGTGGCGCATGGGGACTCAGCGTCAGTAGATACAGCCGTCGTTGAATTTCCCCAGGGTACGGAAAATCTGTTTTCGCCGCCTCCGCCTCCACCACCATCTGACTTAAATCAATGGGACGCTTTCTCTCCTCTGCACGAGGGGTTCACTGGTGGACCAATCGACTACACCTCTGTTGCTGCAGGCGATGCCAACTTGTCCTTGGCCGGGACAGAGGGTGCCGAAGAATCGGTAAATAAGAAACAATTCTCAGCCATCGGGAGCAATTCCTCTGCCTCGTCCTCGTCATCTTCAACGACTGAATGTTCATCATCTGCATCCAGTGCTTTTAGCATTTCGACCCAGCTTGTCGATGCGTCTGCACCCTACAATTACGTCCGACCTTTGCCTCTTTCTAAGATTAATCGTGATCAACCGGTAATTTCAGAGGCCTACAAGGCTGCCCTGTCTTCCGTTGCTCCGACGAACCCATCTGTGCCACAGGGCCTTCCCTCAAATGAATTGGTCGCATCGGAAGCATTGGGCACTTATCGGCGGTATCAGGTATTGCTACTACTTATTATCCCAAAAAATCTAGCGCTAATTGACTGAATTAACTTTGAATTTAGAGGTAGAACCGGCCTCGAACTCGTTGAGCGGGCTGTTATGTAGCAACTTTCTTATATACGCGCAATTTTCATCAAGTATGTGCAACCACGGATGGTGTTTTTTTGCACACCGTTGTCACTTAGGTTCTAGACCTCCATCCGGCACGGCATAAGTCAATACGATTGACCGTTCTTGACTTAAACACTAACTTCCTGCTGCTTTCATTAGAAACGTTTCAAGTACTTGGAGGAAACCTGACGAAAATCGTTCTTTCACCAGAGCATCGTCCAACCTCAGAAATCCGGTGTTGTAAATGGGATCAGGCTACGAGATTTTAGGGACAAAGTGCGACAGTGCTAATTCTTGGTATAATAGCCTATTGATTGAACACCCCAAGTGCACAATGTCCATTTTATAAATGGGTCCAATTCAGACGATTCAGGTAGCGATTGCATACATCAATACTGCTCCTCCACAGAAGGATTTAAGCACTGTTTTACCGCTCGAAAAAAGATTAACGTAATCCGTCGTTTCACATACTACTCAAGTTTTACCCTGGTTTAGAGTTCAAATGTCGAGTTTGAGCCTCTTAATTTCTCTCAATTGCCAGCTAGTTGGCTTGCCCACCTAAACCTCCACAGTTGACCTAAATACTCAAAACTTCGCGCAATTTCGTGAGCTCGAACGTTTTTGTGGGCATTTCAAGTATTGCACTCCGGTCACTATAGGTGTGTCATGTTATATTATGAGGTGTCTGGTTTGGTGTATTTTGTTTGAATCTTCATATTATTAAGTTTTTAATCCGAATAATAATTGACAGTTGAGTGTCTTTGCTGTCTTCTACTTCCACAAAACTATTAATATCGTAAAGACGGTTATCTAATTAATGTCAGTCTGATTAAGATAAATTGATTTCACTAGGTCGCACAGAAGAGCAGCAGTGAAAGCAGGGTTCGACTGTTTTATGAAACTGATTGATTGCTTATGCATTAGAGGACACTGTAAATACCAGCCACTGGAGACCTAAACTATCACTGGTACCTGACATTTTGTGGTCCTTCTATTCGAAATCCATGTTTAGCCGGTTTTCGAGCTTGCAGGTCTCACAGGCTACCAAAGAGTGAAGCTTATAGTTCTAGATAGTCGCTCTCGATGAATGGCGTAAATGCATGGACTGATCTACCGGTGCGCTCGGTGGCATTAGTAACATGGCACGGCTAGTGTGATTTTTCGATCATATTAGTTTCATTATGTGCATGTGACCATCATACCCTATGCTTTTCATCGTTTCTGCGAAGGTTTCGTCCAAGTTTACATGTCCAATAGAGGCGGCGCGTTCGCTGGCGCAAGCAATTGTTTCATCAGGTTGTCAACAACAGCAGCAGCTAGCACCCGCCCATTGCTCGACAACTTCCATGCAAGCCACTGCCCCGGGTTCTGCCGGTTTGACTGACCGGAATTCCCTGCACCTGCTTGTTCCACAGCCGCCTGTTGCTCCTTGCGTGTCTTCGGCATATGATGAGCTTTAAATCAACAGCAGCCACCACCGGCCATACAAATACCACAAACAATGATTACAACTCCAACACTCGCGCCTCCGCCCTCTTTTCCCTCTCTGTTTTCGGGCAGCACACCTCTTACAAAACCCACAACAACTGCAGCGGCTGCATTGACTGTCGGTCCCACCGCAGTCGGTGATGCCTCTGTGGTCCCGATGAACCTTCCTCTACCATCATCGCCTTGTCTTGCACCCAACAGTTTGCCCACCGCGGGTGTTCTACCCTCTGAAGTGGGGGCAGCAACCACTGGTGCGGCCGCGGTAACTTCTATCTCTCCGTCGCCGCCTCAAGTCGACATTAATGCCTGCATAGAGTCCAGTATGGAGTCTGCATTGACTCTGGCTTGCAACGGTGGTTTTGTGGACTTGGCGCGCCTGCTGCTAGAGCGTGGCGCCGACAAGGAACACCGAGACAAGAAGTCCTACACCCCCCTCCACACCGCCGTCTACGCCAACCAGCGGCAGATTGTCTCGCTGTTGCTCGACTACGGCGCCGATATAGAGGCCCAGGTTGAGAGAACCAAGGACACGGCATTGTCGATCGCCTGTTCACATGGACGGCTAGAGGTGTGTTTCTACCTATGCTGCTCTCTATGTGCTTTTTGTTGCCCGTCTACATTCTCGCTGATTGTCCTGTTTGTCTCTCTGTCTCAACAGATTGCTGAAGAGTTGCTTAACCGCGGTGCCAACAAGGAGCACAGGAACTTCTCTGACTACACTCCGCTTAGCCTGGCTGCATCCGGTGGATTTGTCGACGTAATTCAGCTCCTACTGCGCCATGGCGCTGAGATAAACTCGCGAACTGGTTCGAAGCTTGGCATATCTCCACTGATGCTGGCCTCAATGAATGGCTTCACTGCAGCCGTTCGAGTTCTCCTAGAACACGGTTCTGACATTAATGCGCAAATCGAAACTAACCGCAATACAGCACTCACTTTGGCGTGCTTCCAGGGGCAACACGAGGTTGTACAGTTGCTTGTAGAGCGCAAGGCCAATATAGAGCATCGTGCCAAGACCGGTCTCACCCCCTTAATGGAGGCTGCTTCTGGCAATCACGTGAAAGTGGGCAAGATACTGCTCGATCATGGAGCCGATGTAAACGCCCTGCCCGTGCTAAGCTCTCGAGACACTGCCCTTACTATCGCTGCGGACAAGGGACGCACGGAGTTTGTAAAATTGCTACTGGAACGGTAAGGTCAATCGATCCTATACCTTTCATGTGTTTCGTTACCGTGCTATCTAGTGCAACGTGGTCATCCATACGAAATTAGTCGATGGCCCAGAGCCGTTTTTTGGTAATCCTCTATCAGCTTCTTTTATTGAGAGTGAGCAACGCATATCCACTAAGTGTCACTGAGGAATACCATTTCGTTGTATGTAAACCACCATATTTACTTACCTTTCCTTCCTTTCCCTATTATTGTGGTCATCTGCCTCCAGTTTTATGATTGCTTTGCACCAGTATTGTTCTCACGCCGTATCCTATGGCCCATAATGTCTGAGATTAATCGTCCTACTCACTAACGTTAAGTAGATAGTTTTATATTGTATTTTTAGTGGCGCTATCGTTGAAGCCCGAAACAAAAAAGGTGCAACATCTCTCTGGCTGGCCTGCAACGGTATGCCACAATCAAATGTCTTTTGTACTGCTCTTGTTTCCTTATTGTTGGAGGTTACCAGCAGTTGCTGGTTTCAAAAATCAACCTCACCGCCCGCATTTTTTCATTCACGCCACAGGTGGCCATCTAGAGGTGGTGCAGAGTTTAATCGATGCTCACGCAGACGTCAACAGCCAGGACAATCGTAAAGTTAGCTGCTTAATGGCTGCTTTTCGAAAGGGTCACATCAGTGTTGTCAATGTCCTCGTTCAGCATGTTACACAATTTCCTTCTGACAAGGATTGCCTGCGTCATATCAAGTCGATTTCCGCGGATAAGGTATTTAAACTAATCTTTCAAATTTATCTACTGCGACTACTTTATGACTTTAGCTTTTACTTATGCTTACTTATTTGGTTACGATTTCGTCTTGTTTTGGACTTCTACTTGAAAACCACTATCACTCCGTATTTTTAACTTTCATGCCCACTTTCGTCGCCTACCCGACCGGCACATTGTTTTATTCTCCTAGCCATTAGAGAATTCAATCTAAATCGATCGTCCACTGGAGCAGATTAAGACTAAAAATTTCAACCTACCATTGTTGGACGTAAAACACGGTTTGCGATTGTAACTCCTCTTGGAGTGCTCAACTGTCCTTTACTTATTCGTGGTGTTCGTAAGTGAGCTTATGTCCTGTCAGCGTCAGCGGCACTTTCCATCAGTTTCGACGAAATTGACTTTTAAGTTGGTCCACGTAAATCGCAACTTTCAGATTTCATGTTTTGTGCTAATTGATGGTTTTTCTGAGACGCATTTCATGTTCGTGGGCTTTGGTTAGTGTCCTCTTACCGACACTGTTTTTGCACCCCCACCATATCTTGTCCGTGTTGCTCGAGAAACAAAAAAACTACCTGATCGATTAATGTGTTCTTAATGGCACTCCCACTCAGCTCGAATCCGAGTCGCCCCTCCCTTGTGTTGTAGTGTTCTTGTTTGTGTTAGACCCCAGTGCCTGGGCCTGCGCCCTCTCCCATCTCCGGTATTCTTGACACCGGGCCCAGGCGGGGAGGGAAACAGAGTGGGGTAGATGTAATGGAAGTCTACGCTCATTAAAATCCAGCGCAAGTCACCGTCCCTGCACCACCCTACTGTGAAGCATACGGTGGACGGTCGAACTGTCGTGTGTTTGGGTCATGCTGACAGTCGGACCGCCGTTACCGATGATGTTTGGTAGAAATGTGTGCAGTATGCACAACACTCATCCCGTTCTCTCCTTCCACGAGCAAGATAAAAAGCGGTGTGATGTGGCGCAATGGCTCACCCTTCATATTATTGTGTCGAGGCTTCTCACTACATGATCTGTCTTTAAAAATTAAACCGAATTTCAACCTCTACCAGCTAACCGTACACAGTCTCGCCGCCTATAGAAATGCCTGTTGGGGTCTGGCCGCTACGCTCCGCATAGTTTCATGTTCAGGGACCAAGGTCCACAGCATAGTAAGCAACCCCTTACTGTCTGACATTTGGAGTCATCGTCATTTCATCAAAGCCGGTACGTCGGCATGCGCACCCTGTACACTATAGAGCATCATCAGCTCCCCGAGCTTTCGCCTAACCTGTAGCCCAACGTTATTTCGTTCATGCTTAAATTGGAATGAAGATAGCAGACAGTACAGTTTGAAAGCAGGTGTTGTATGTTGGTGAGGGCCACGAGCTATAAAAGTGTTACAAAGCACCACTCAATAGTTTTCAATTTCATATGTACGTCGTTTTTGCCCTTCTCCAACTCTCGGTCTCCGTGCTTTCTTTGCCAGTTTATGCTGACCTATACAGACACCCTCTCCTTTATGAGATCTGTATTAGCAATACAGTGTGTTGGTGTGGAGTGGCTGACTGGCGGTTTTGAGAGTTGGGCTGCAATGGCTCCTTTTTACAGTTGCCTTTTTGGCACTCCCACTCCGTGGGATCCCAGCTCAGCGGCAGCTCCGGCCTGCCAGTCACCTGCGCCATCTCCCGCCTTCGTTCTTATTGACACCGGGCACAGTTGGGTGGTGGGAGAGAGAGTGCGGTAGCTACAGCGCGATTCTACTACCAATTTAACCTAATCCACGCGCACGTCCCTGTCCTTGGCCCACCTTTCTGTGGGGTACACGGTGGACCGTGATTAGCAGTGTATGTCAGCCTTCTCTCTTTGCCCAACTGACGGATAGCGATATAAACCGGTCGTGGTCGTTCGCGATGACAGTCACCTTTGCTTAGGATGGTTGTGATGACCTCCTTAACACCTGTGGTGTTCACAAAACAAAGTCATAATAACTGGAGGTAGGTCTGGGCTTATCACGCATCCTTCCCCCAGTTACATGTGTTACACTTGCTGGTCGCCAAATTTTCGTAAAATTGCCTTCCTTACCTCAAATATCACACTTGTCAGGATAGTGTTGCAGCGACCCTCTAAGTGTCCGCGACGAATGGAAGTCGCTACCTCTCCTTGTCGTCAGTCTGGAGGTGTTTTCGACTGTATCGCACGTAATTCTGTGATCCCACTTCTTCAGCTTGTTATAGCCGGCTGGTCAACTCGTTATCACTGTCCTTCCTCCTTGCTGTGATAAATCCCGTTTTCCGCTGAAAAGAAGGTCCTGCAATATTCTTCGGTGTCTTAGCTACCTCCCCGAGCACAAAATATGAAGCTGGGGCTTTTATGCCTACTAACCTTCCGCAACAGTGAGCCTCTTGGCGAGCAAGAGCGAATTCCGGGTCATGTGTGGATGCTGTTTTACTCGTCCTGCGTTTTGATTTGGTTGTTCGTGTCCCGTGTGCAGTATTTTTCAAGGTCCTCACCGAGTCGTATCCAGTCACTGCTTGTACGTCGGCTTTTGACCTGATACTCCTGGTAGTACATGTGTGCACATTCAAGGACTTCCCTCCACCTAAGCCCTGCCGTCGCTCCGTTTCGTGTGCGTGTGTGTATGTGTGTGTTTATGCGTGCACAGGTGAGCAGCACATGACAGAATTCATACCGGCCGGTGTGTGCCTGTTGTTTGCACACGACAGCTGACTTGGTATAGCCAGCACACAAAGCACCCTCGCTGTCGACCCCCGCGGTCGCAGCAGTGGGGGCTATTACCACCAACTGCTTCTCCTAACCATCCGCTCTCGCGCATTATATGCATACTCATTGACATCTTAGTCGACATTCTGACTCAGGGTGTATGTGCTCTCCAGCGCACTAGCGTGTGTGCACACACCCACGTTTCTGCGCGCTCACTGGAACCTCACGATGCAATGCCCACTCCGCTGTTTTGCCCTTCTCGCGTGCGTGTACAGCCTAGCAAAGTCTAACCCGCCTACGCGTGTGCGCGCGCGTGCGCGCACATCATCCGATTCTCAGCTCGCTATTGGCCGCCAGTCCGCGTCGCCTAGACTTTGTTTTTTCTATCGCGCATTCGTTATTATTTTCACCGCTCATCTGTCAGTGAACGTTTCTCGTCCTCCTGGCGCTCATACTTGCACAGGTCTGTGCGTCGACCTCTGCGCGCGCTTTACACGACTGTCCTTTCTGCGTCCCATCATTTCCTCTTCACTGGATGACTAATTTCTTTCGCTTGCAAACGCACTTGCGGCGAAATGCCGCCCTCATAACGCGTCGAGGCGTTGCCCAGAGCATTAAGTTCTGCGGTTCCGCTAATGGTGGCCTGCCCGTAGACGCGCTAATCCCAGTCCCTCCAATTGCTATGCATCTGAAATTGGCTCGCTATCCGCCGCTCAAGCGATTTCTGTTGCCGGAATACGTCCCCCTGAGGCACCAAAAAGTAGTCGACTCCTGCACTAGTCAGGCTGCGTCACCCATGGATGTATCTCTTCTTCTGGGCCTGGGTCCGCAGAGTCTGTCAAGCGTTGTGCCTCGTCCTCTGTCAGATATCCCCCCGATTTTCAGTGTAGCTGTTTTTTCGCCTTCCAGTTTGGATTTAGAACCGGAGAAGGTAAGTGTAGCTCCCTTTCTTTAGCATCTTCTCACCGCAAAGTTTCGTGTTAGCCACCAGGAGGCCGCGCAAAGAGGGCCGCCTGTCATTTCTTTAAATTACGCAAACCACTGCTGCTCCTCTACACGTATCACGTGATGTGACCATGGTCGTCATGGTTCACGTGCCGTCCTAATTACTCTAGCAATGAAGCCAGTCCCGACTTTTCATTGCTGCGTGACTATTACTCTTTTCAGTAGTAGTAGTAGCAATCGTTTTTAGTAGTAGTAGTAGTAGTAGATAGCCCATAGTTCCACTTAGTTCTAAAATTGTTAAACTATCAGCGTGGGAAATCTGTCACCATGACATCTACAGTCAGCAATGATGCGATATCTCCAAAGATCATCAAACTTCTGTGTAACTTGACTTCGTAGGGGAGTAGCAGGTTTAATCACAAGGTTTGTGGCTACCGTGACGACTTCATTTAAAAGCTGATGAAGCTTTAATTTTTAGGGCCAGCATCCAAGGTAGGCAATGGAAAGTCTGCAGCTGGAGCTGTCACGTCCTGTGACGCATAAAACTGGATTGTCACTGAAAATCCGAATCAGATAAGTTTATACCCGATTGGCGTTTCTGGCCTCTTACAAGAAGGATCACGACATTTTCTAAGGGCCAGTGAGCACGATGCCGCTGATATTTTCAAATATCTCTCGCAAAGATTTTACCAACTTGACAGAGTAAAAACGGCATCGTATCCCGACTCAATGCTGTCCACAGGACCCTTGAAAGGCTATCTTGACTACGTTGCGCTAGGTTGGGATGAAAAAGGTCGTTAATTCAGTTGGTTTTTCATTAATATCACAAGGACCAGTGTTTTTGAGCTGCACCTTTGCTCTAAAAAAGAATCTCTTGATAAGTTACTGTCACTTTGGAAAGTAGGCAATTGCAGATGTCTCGAGGCGAAGGGGCTACCATATGGACATCGTTGTCCGAGTCGATGCCACTAACAGGGTTTTCGCAAGTATTAGGTGTGATAACTCCATTGCCACAAGCGTCCAGGTATACCGGTCATCCGTTTGGTCAGTCTTTCTGTACCATCGAGACAAACGACAACCGCAGGTACTAGTCTAGCGTTACCTAAGAACCGACGTATACTGACTCCTATGTAAGACAAAATCGCGTGGATATGTTTGCCTATCTGAGATGGTTGTGGCGTTATTTCGTCACCTGTCGCGGTCGCTCACCTACGAGCCACGAACTGGAGATCAACTTAAAACAATATTCAACAATGTCTGGCAAGCTATTGAGGTGGTTTTTGGACCTACTGGCATTCGGCCCCATCACCGGCTCGATGCCGAAACTCATCCCGCGTGAAGAAATACAAATAGCAATATCTTCTAGACCAACTAGATCCGGAATGATAGCAACTACACCAAGTACAAGTGCAAGTTGGTCAGTTTCATATAACTGTTAATGGTGCACTGCGTTTCCTCAGCCTTTCATAAATGCTTGATCACTTGTTCTACTCTGCCCACTTCACTAACCATACAAAAATACTGCCTGTTCGGCCAAATAAATGGTTGGCCGTCCGTAGAAGATAGTGCTCTCTATTTAGTCGACGCGTTGGACTTCTGTCAATCACCCCCCCCCTCCCCGGTCACGCCTTAAGTCAGTGACTTGCGTGTGCATTGGTTTATCTTGATGGCGCCTTCTGTGGCATCTGGTTCACTCTTTCACACACACCCTCTGGGCTCTGGACGAGTGGAAAATGACGTAAGCGTGGTGACTGGCAAAGGTAAACCAACGGAACGTTTGCATTTTTATTACGCATGTTCTGAGAAGGTTTCAGTTAATCCGTCAGTGTCCAACCCTTTTAAGCCGCGGCCAGTAGCTCGTCATTTTGTTTTTGGTGAGGATAATATCCTTCGAGCCTGCTTTGGGCTGCCTACACTGCCCTCCCCTGTCCGAGTAATGCCGGCCGAAGAGCGGGCGCAGTGACTGAGGTTGTGCAAAAAATACCAGTGGTGGTGGATTTGATGTTCACTACGCAAGCCATCATCGTTGCGGCCATTGTCAGATGATGTGGGGGTTCGGTAACCCTTTTGGGTGCCTCATTTTGACGGAGAAACTTGACTTAAGCACAATGCGGTTGCATGATGCTTGAAAATAGTGCTTACGTCCGGTGCCTGGGATATTTTTTCCTTATATGACTGATGAACCTTGTCCATCATACTTACGTGACCCGTGTGTAGAGCCGCGAAGCGTAGTCGTGTGACCGGCCTATTCTTATGTGTAAACTTTACCTACCCTTAACTCGCGTTTCGAAAAGCCGCCATTTTTTTCTGACCGCTTTTCTGTCACCTCGTCCTCCTCCTCTTCTTTGGGCATATTTTGTTGGGTTGTTGTACTGGCCGTTTCACGCACGTAAGCCTTCAGTCACACTCGCGCCGCATTAACCCGAAATTAGATTGTTTCGAAGTAAAAAGGTCGAATTCTCTGCCTCAAACTCGCGTTCTGTCGCGTATGACTGGCTGTCACCATCGTCGTTCCCCGGCTGGGACCTGCTAGGTCCTTACTTCGGACTTAAATACCGAGCGGTTGACGACGAACCAGCAAGTTTCCGTTATCTCTCGATAGTTTATGCAAACACACCAAGAGTTTAATTTTTAAATCAAATGCTGGTTTTTCCCACTTTCTGTTGCCATTGAAAAATCGAATTGACGAAATAACCCCACGTGACTGTTTTCATCCGTTTTTATCGACTTATGCCGTCTTACGCACCTGGAGGAAAGGTTTTTGCGTCCCTTGATACCCCCAGTTGTACGCTCTAGATGCAATAACTTATCTTAATCCCTCACGGTCACATATGCCTCCGCGCTCTTTTAAGTAGGCGTGAGTCAGAGTTTCATACCCGTTGAATTTGTTATGTGCTCAGTTTTAAAATTTTGCCTTTTGCTGTGACCCCGGAGGATGCCATTTTTTGGGGGGAGTTTCGCACGTCATAATTACGACGCTTGTCGACCGCACATGTAGGCGCGCATAATTTGTGAGCTTACTACAGTGCTTTGCGTGCTGCAGACTGCAGTGCTCTCACTGGTTTTACACTGCTATTTCACACAGTCATGTCCTGAGTTTGCACACGCTAGCTGGCAGCCTTGTTTGCATTCAGCTCTTCTTCCGTAGCTGGCTCCTTGAAGCTTATGACCTTGCATGTAGGTTGTTTTCCACCTTTAACCTGGCTCACATGGCTGCCCACCATTCTGTCACGCGACGACTTCGTTGAGTCGTCGAACTACGTACATTGGATGTTTTTTAGCTCTTCTGACTTGCATGTTTGTTCATGCATCTGTCGCGAACCCTACGATAGCGATATCGCTGTTGCAGTGGTTTTGGTTTGTTAGCATTCGGGATGAAGGACCAATTTCTCAAGACCACATGGCGCAACCCTACTATTGCATTCGCAGCTAGTTTTCCCAGAGAGAAAGGTGGACGGTTGCCACGCTGCCTTCTGTGTTGGAGACGAATGAGACATTGTTAATGCAAGATGAAATCGTTTTTCATCAAAATTGAAACATCAATCATCTTTGGCCAAATTATCAGCAACTGAGTGGCCAATCACATCACAATCAGCCTCACTCGATGAAGGAGGCCTACGTCTACAGACAAATTAATGGGGTTTTTGGTCGTTGTGACCTGTGAACCTTGCTTCTAGGACGCAGTAGTACTTATAGTCTTTCTGGTGGCATGTCATTTGGCGGTTTTCTTGTCCCCTCATTTTCCTGTATTCCCTGAGATCTTAGTGTGCAGGATTAAATTCGCTGATTATGAAGGATGAGAGTTTCCAGGTATTCACTGATGACGTAGTTCCTGCATCTTAATCCCAGTTTGCTGTCTGTAAAAATTTCCAGACAAAAACAAGCCGTCATTTTACTAGCAGCTATGACGTGCCACCTACCCTTATCTGCGACTCGAATTCCTAACCTGTCAATTTACTCTGTGTTGAACTTGGAGACAGCAAGCGCGTAGCTGAAGGAAATTCCTTAGCTGTTGTTATTTGACATGAGACTGTGTCTTCGCTTCCTACTATTCTGCAGCCTGTCTCAACATTTTAAGACTGTCTTTTGGCTAAAAGTTTGCGCAAATCTCGCCAATTTATTTGCAGGCGAACATAAAACTGTTAGTGCGAGCAAGCTTTTATCAAGTAACAGATGTGGTTAAAGTGTGTCTGTCTCACTGCTAGGTCACCTACTGTGCCAGAGTTTCTTACCTGCCGCAGTGTAAATGGCACGATCTGTTCAGGTTGAAGTAAACAGTGACCAAGTGGGTGACTACAACCTTATGAATGGCACCTACAAATTGATTTGCCCCCAAAGCCTACCAACTTTCTCCATTTTTCGTGATTTACGAATACCTACAAGGGGTTCAACTAAGGGATTTTGAGCAAGACAAGGCTTTGGCATTGTCCAATGGGTCTTAACAGTAGAAAGATCGGAGGATGCCGGAAGAACTCAAGCAGTTAGAATTGGTGGGTTTACCGAAAAGCAGAATGCTCACTCGTACATTTAGACACTTTTCCCTCAGCCACTGCCCACAGATGCGTGGTTCTGCAACTGGACAACTGTAGTATACATACGGCCCAGAGGAGAACCAGGGAATAGACAGTGACCCCATTGCCAACGACCTGATTTCACAGCAAGCCTTTGCGGAAGGCCGTTTCTTAATCCGCTATCTGTGGGCTCACTGGTTATGCTGCAGCTAGGCTAACAGTAGATCTCGCCTTCCCCATGGCACTATGGCTAATTGTCTTTTCTTGTCGTCCAGGAGTTGGCTGATCGTTGCCAACAGTGTCGCAAGGTGATCGCTGCTGCCAAGGAGAAGCAGGAAGGAGAGGCGAGGAAAAACGCTGACTTTCTGCTCGAGCAGATTGAACAGGAGGAAGAAGAACGTGCCAACAAGGAGGCCATGCAAGCCCGTAAGCGAGAACGCAAAAGGAACAAACGGAAGGCAAAGTTAGAGAAGGAGAAAAAGGACAAGGGTTCCGAGGAGGCGGTTTCCGAGGAGAATGCTGCATCTATAGAACGTGCACCGGCAGAATCCGAGGCGCTCGTGGATACGGAGAAGGCCCGGGACGCTGATTCGAAGGAAGAGTCCAAAGACGTCAGTAGGTTAGTACCTCGCCAACGCTGTCCTTATTATAATGCAAGCCAATTAACTGCATTTATACTCCTCTGTTTGTGTCCCTTTCATTTGATCCTCATTTATTTTGTTTTGATTTTCTTTAGGGGTGACGCGCCACCTACATCGCTTGCTAATATAGTGCGATCGGCCGCCCACACCATCACGGCTGGACTAGCTGCTAGTGATTCCGCCCCCGTGCACAACTTCCTGACTGATATTGAGTCAAGCGCATCACAACGAAGGGAACCGGAGGCAAAGGAGGCACCGGAACCACAGGATTCTTCGTCTACTTTCTCCAGGCGCTCTCGGAAAGAGGCACCTGTTCCCGCCACTTCAACGACCGAACCCGAAGCATCTGTCCCAACATCTGCGACTGACTTGACTCTCCAAGCCGAGGCAACGGCGGCTGCTGCTGCGGCCGCCGTCACGGAGGCCAAGCGGGAAAAGCATCGCAACAAGAAGCAGAGTCAAAGGGCCCATAAGCGATCCGAAAACACTGCTGATCTCCACCACCACCAACAGCAGCAACCGCAGCATAAAGCTGCGGAGGTCTCGCCGCTGTCAATTTCTTCCGCCCAGCGTTCGGTCTTCTACGACCCCGGTTTTTACACTGACATTCCTGTGGGCGATGACAAGGGCTGGGAGAGTGTATTCGATTCCCCACCACACCACTCCAATGATTCCAACTCCTGGTTCGTTGTTCAACCAGCTAGTAGTAGTCGGAGTCACCGCTCAGCCAATGTACCCTCCTCCAACACTGGGACGGTGCAAGACACCACCGATTGGAAGACTTCCACTGGCGGTAATTTGTCCAAGCGCAAACTGGCCATTCCTGTCTCGAAACATGATATTGGCAAGATAATTGGTCAGGGCGGTGCTGTCGTCAGCGCACTTCGCAACATGTCCGGCATTCAAATTGACATTGAATCTGCCCGGGGAGAAGAAGTGACGGAACGGATGGTCTACTTGAAGGGTCCCTCAGAAATTGTTCAGCGCACATACGATACCATTCAGGACTTGCTGAGTGGGGCCGTCGCAGGTAATGATGTGATTGCAAAGTATGCGTCCATGAAGAAGTCTACTCAGTCCACCTCCACAGGCGCCATAGCAACACGTTTGGGTGGCAAGTCTTCCACTCGCAAACCCTCTGCCACATCAGGTACCAAAACGGCGTCCAGTGCATCCACCGCCTCCCGCTCTGCCGCTGCGACTGCACCTCAACCGCTGTTGGCCGCCAAGTTGACAGCCTCCTCTGTGATCGTGCCGCTGTGTGCGACCATGAAGCCCTCTCCCAACACCAACAATAACAATACTAGTTCAGGCCTGGCCTTGAGCTCCGGAAAAACCACTGTTGGCAGTTCGTGGAGTGTAAAGCAACCTGTCGCCGCCGGCCAAAAAGGTAACTTCGCCGCCGTAGCTGCCGCCGGTGTTGTGTCCTCCCAGCCAAAGGAGGCTACCTCTGCGAAGTCTAAGCACAAGGGATCATTAGCCTCCGCCTTGACCACCACTGCACCCTCTGTCGCACAGGTTGCCTCTGCAGCAGGCCCAGCACACGCGCCCGTCTCCCTTTGGTCCATTTCTGCGTCAACACACCTCAGCACTCCCACGTTCATCACTCCTCCCTCGGATTCAAAGTCCCAACAGCCTCTCCTTGACGAGCAGAGTTTTCCCCCGCTCTCTACTTCCACGCTCTCTAAGGCTGTAACAACGACGACTAATTCGTTCGAAAGTGAACAGGTGCCCACACCTACTTATGAGCAGAGCAACTTGCTTCCTACCTCGAAGAACGATTTGTTGCTGCAACAGCAGCAACAACAAATGGCTCCTCAACCTCTGGTCTTCACGGTCACATCAACTGCACCTGGTGTGGGTCCGTCGGCGGGACAGGAGCCTGATCAGGCTCTGCAGTTCCAACGAACTCGTCAACCCTCAATGCAGTCGGGCGTTGCTGTTGGCTCAGCAGCTGTTGGTGCGGCCGTCGCTGCCAACCCCACCTCGTCTGCCCTAAAGACATCCACTGATGCGATGCTAATGTTTGCAAAACCGACCACTTCCCGAATAAACTCGATAGACACGCCTACCTCCTCTTCGTCCCGAACTTTTGCGCGCGCGCCGGGCTCTGAACGAAGCGCGCACAGGAACGCCACCTCTGCCGCCAGCAGTAATCCCCCCCCGGCGTCTCTGTCGGCAGTCACTGGGCTCCCGACGTTAGCACCCTCCATTGTCTCCTGTTTGAGTGATCCCGGTGGTGTAGTGGTGACACCTACAAAGCGCATCGCCCAACCTCAGATCAGCAGCACTGCGAGTAGCCTGGCTTCCTCCAACTCAGTCTACCCGACGGGCACGACCTTGACCTCGAGCATTAACACGACCTGGCATTCAACAGCAGTCTCTGCACCAATCAGCTCTTCACGCGGAAAGGGTGACATCTCCCAATCCATTCCCGAGGGTAACATGAGTGGCGAATCACGGTTCTCGTCCGCTGTTACAGCGGGTGCTGCGAGGATTGATGCAGACCCATCTTCCGCAGCCCTAAGCCAATTTGCTACCAGTGCTGCCCGTTCTAACCTGGATGCCTTGTTTGCTCAACAACGAGCCGTTAATGGACAGTTCATGAATCAGCCACCCTTGTCTTCTACTGCCATGTGGGCGGGTTCACAGGCGCCAGGCGATCTTGGTGCAACTTTCCAACAGAGTGGCTACGAATATTCGCCTAGTGCTGAAGGCCTTCTGTCAAAGAGCCTGTACGCTGGCTCCAGTTCGCAAAATCCGGCTCAGTCTTCATCTCAAAATTATATGCTGTTTCAAGGACGGGGTTACGACACCTCAATGCCTCCAACTGACGCCATATCGGCTGAAATGTTTCCTCCACACATTCAGTCTAGCTACCGGTTGGCGCATAATGCCTCAACCAAAGTGAATGGTGTCTCTCCGGTGTCTGAAGTCCTGCCCTCCTGTGGCTCACCTCTTCCCGGTTATACGCTTCCACAAAACCGTCCCAATACGCTGAATTCGGCGTCCGGTTCGCTCTTCCAGCCTCGTTCCCATGTCACCACCGCCGACTACGCGGCCGCCCTCTTCAACGGTGCCCCCAACTCTGCATTTCATTCAAACCTTTCGCCGTCTCTGCACACGGGTTTATCGGCACAGCTACCGTCCTCTCGGATGCATCAAACATCCTCCCAGTTGGGCAATCTCGGCGGAAGTGCGGCTACTGTCCCTCCACACCATCTGGCACACCTGGTGCCTCCGGGCCAATTGCCGCTTGGCATGCATCCTAAACAGCAGCTGCAGCAGCAACAACAACAACAACAACAGACCCCAGTCACGGCCAACTCAAATTCCTTCCTGCACCAACCGTTCGCTGCTCCTGGTATGAATCAATCTAATCATGCAGCGGCGACGGGGTCAGGTGATCAGCAAGGCGCTGGATGCTACATTGGACACATGTATCCAGGTAAGAGTTCCGTCTGAAGTTGTTTTACAGATTATCTTCAGTTACATTTTCATTCATTCCGCACGTACATTCAACCCTGTTTCGTCCAAAGTGTTCTAGCTACTCTTAAACATAACGGTCACCATATTGTCAGATACATGACTCGGACGATCTTTTTCATGCTGGGGCCTCAGAGTCACTGTCTTTAAAACTTATTGCATATAGCGTCTTGTTCTAATAGTAATGCTATTTTTTCATATCTGCATTCGATTCGTTTGTGTAACCTTTCCATGTCCATCGGAAAATTTTAAGGACCCGATATAAAATCTTTTTGGTGACAGAATACTTTGTAGCCCACTGTACATGGAACGTGTAGAATGAAAACCCTAAACGGAAATGCAACGATGAACTGGGCTCGAAATTCTTTGGGAATTTGAAAACTTTTTGAAACCTAAATATGCCATTTCTTTGAGCATACAATTTGAAGATGTGATTTTCTGTCAACTTACTAAAAAATTAATATTCTGCTTACGTTGTTTATAGAATATATTTGAGTTTGTAGGGGCATCGGAAATCAATCGAAGAATACGCCTACTAGTTAAGTAGTCATTGTTTACCGAGGGCTTTTTATGCAGACCGTCAAAACGACGAGCAATTGAAAGCCTGCATTCTGGCATATTCGAAATATCAGGCGATTGTGCCACACGATGATCGATAATACAACCCCATTTAAGTCTTCTTCTTCTTCTTTCCTAATTTCGGTTACCATTTTATTGGATTTTTCATTAACTGTTCTTTGCAGATTGTCCTTTGGGCCTGAATTTCATGGTTATAACCCTTCTCATGCTAATATAACAATGATTTTTGCTCTTCCGCATGATTTTAGGAGGTCCAACCGGCCACACTTACCCAAATGCCACTGGGGCAGTACCACCAACCTCTGCTGTTGGCTCGGGTCCGCACCAGCCCACACAGCCACCGGCTCCGATTGGCGCAGAGAGAAGACGGCAGGCGGCGTTGGCGTCGACTGTGAGCACTGTTGCGGCTACCGGCAGTGGTACTACCTCCTCAAGCCTACAAGGCTCCTCTTCGGTAAACGGACTGTACTCGCAACCGCAACAGCAGACACCCACCTTTGCTGGAAACCCGCTGAATCCTAGTCCGGCCAATGCGGCCACCAATCCAATGTTGATGGCATTTACGATGAACTTGATGCAGCAACAATTGCAGTCGCAGGGCTCCGCTCGCGTTTCTGGCTCCTCCGCTGGTGGCCATGCCAACTGGCCCCTCCACCATCCTGCCCTCTGGTCCCAGGGCGTTAGTAAGTGATCTCTCTGTGTGCTGTTTTTCAGTGCAAGAATTTCCTGTTTAGTAATGGGCTACTTTCCCTCCCCATAATCGAACACGATAGCTTTCGTCAGATTTTTTTCCCCCAATTTATAGTTGGTATTACGGCATGTTCGGGTTAGTTCAATCCCCACATTGGTGGCTGACGGGTTATTGTTCTTTTTGTTGCTGTTGCCCTGGAAACCACCGCTCCAGACGATTTTAGTCGGGATGGACATCAAATGGAACCAATTCAATCGGTGGCCGGGGGCAGTGCATGTGTGTGTACACCGGGATTTTCCACTTGCTGTTTCCTAGTCACTCGAGTGCGCGAAGTCACTAACGGAAACGGAGGTTAGGGATGCATTCGGTTGTCGTGTCTCTGATCCGCAACATTGAGAACGAGGGTTGATGTGGTGGTAAACCGGCACCTTTTACTGCTTTTTTAGCAACAACCCTGGATCGAACGGTTTGAATACCCGAGTGGCTGCTGAACTTCACAGAGACTCGTTATTTTTAGGGAGACTGTCGGCGGTGGCGCGTGGGTCAGCTAATTAGGAATTGAAATGTATCTGTGCTCCGCTCTAAACTACTTTCTCAATTCCTCCTGGGTGTGTTTACCTACTTGTATGCAGCATCACTAGGTCATCAGCGTGACGACCCATTTGGTTCACTGCATTTCTTGAAACGTAACCGTTAAGAGACATCCCTTTTTTACCGCTGTCAATGCAGTTGCAAAATCGGGTCACTATGCTGAGTGCGGTGACCCCACCCGCATCGTTCTCCAGTACATTTTTAATTGTACTTCAGCCTCCAAATCGATTAAGGTTTGTAACAATGGCTAGAAAGACGTCAATCGAGTAAACCCACTAAAGAGGACTCGGAACGACCCACCCAAGTAATAAAGGTGGCCCTGCGCACAATTTCCATGTTCTAACTAACCAACCCTCCCATACCGTAGCCCTAACCCTACAGCAAACCCTTACTTAAAACTTAACTCTTACGCTATTTCCCCTGGAATCCGGCGCGACAACTGCACTGCAGGCAGTTTCTGTTATGGGGGGCCATATAAGTCATCCTGACCTTAACGCCAATATATCTTTCCATTTGAGCGTCTTTTGTCACCGCAGGGGGTTTCTTTTGTAAACTATCCTTGATCTCTGATCAGCCACAATTCCTTCTAGTGTTCTGATGTCATCTGCATCTCCTCTATGTAGACAGCGGGCTGGCAAATCCTAGCGGCTCCAACCAGGCCCAACAACAGTCTCTGATGGCAAACGCGGCTGTTGCTGTCGCTGCGCTGGCTAACACGGGACTCTGGCCGCCGGCTGCACCTTCCGCGAGCGGGCCTGGTCAGTTGCCTGGTGCCGTTGTCTCCAACGCCGGCGGCAGTGGAAACTGGATGCTTCCGTCTCAACCGTCTGTCCATTCGCAGTACCCGCCTCCTCGGCCAATGAACAGTGGGGCCAGTGGCTCCTCTTCCTGCATGATGTCTGCTAATGCCCAGACTAGTTCAGCTGGAGCGAGCAACCTTCTGGATGAGCAGTAGCTGCTGTTTTTACCTACTCTGACCACATCTTTGAGCAGCGGCTTTGCTCTTGAGGGAACGAGAGAAGGGAAAATATGGCTCTCCTGCTTCGTCTTTCATGTTGGTTTGTCTTCATTTTGCCCGCCTTTCTACCCTCACCACCCGTGTTTCTCTAGTGGCATGTTGCATATATACATCAATGTATACATTTGCACTCGTGTCAATCGCCAAGCGCGCTCCCTAGGCTTTCAATCGCGTCCTCCAAGCTCTACACCCAACAACACCATCCCCTGCCGTTAAATAATTGTCTTTATTCTGTTTTTTTCTCCCTCGTGGCTTTTGTTTTACACACACACAAACCCAAGACTTTACTCGTCTCTCACTACTTCCTTCCCTCTCTTTTCCAACACTGTCATCGGTTTCCGTCGGATGAAAAAAGACATTTACTTTCTCCAGACTTCATTTCCGTGTCCTCCAATTCCCGAACCGCCTGCTTCACGGCAATCTCGATATACTACTTTACAACAGGAGCATTAGATCGTTTGTATACCAACCTATACATACGCGATCCTTACTTGTTAAAACCACTCTGGAAACAGTGGCGTCCGGTGGGCTTTCACTGATGAACTCCGCTATTTGTTGCTCTCACTGCCCGCAGGCAGGCTCTAAAACTTTTGCTCCGAAATTATTGTGCGCTGATGAGAGATTCCTCCGCTAACAAGCAGTGTGTTGCCCACCCCCTGCCCTCTCACACACACGGACACACCGGCCTTATCCTGGACCTGCTCTAGGCTAATGTTTGTGTTTCTCCTTTTTCAATGTTTCTTTTTTCAGCCAAGCATGCTTGATTTACGCACTGCCTTACGTAGATAATGCGGGTATGCTACGTGCTGGGTTCCCGTCCCCCTCCTGCTGCAACCCCCTTCTGATCCCGCTCGGGACTGTGGTCCTCTTGCGTTTTTGCTGTTTGTTCAGTGAGATAGAGCATGCTTATGCACTGTATTGTACTATAGATCAGGCACTTTTGTTGGTCGTACTTATTTTGATCAACATGAACAGTCGGGATGTGTCTCCCTCTCTTCTCATGTCCCCGTCAGCCGGTCGCATATTTGAGGCCCAGGTATATCCACGCCCTCCCTGCTGATTTGGTGGCATTTCGGCGGTGTTCTCCGTAGGCTGCTACGTACATGCGAGGGACTAGTTTGTGTGTGGCACGCGTAGATGGACTATATGGTAGAAGGATATTACCGACAAAGACAAGGGAGACTGGAATTGCCATTTCTGGCTTATTAGCCGTTATCAGCCAGCCATACCCAACTCCAGGCGCTGCAGCGCCCGAGGCCAGGCAACGAACTCGTGGCGCAGTGGGTAGAGCCTCTGACTTCTAACCAACAGGTCGCGAGTTCGAGCCTAGGGCGCCGCAGCGCCTGGGGCTGGGTATGGCTGGCTGATGACGGCTAGTAAGCCAGAAGTGGCCATTCCAGTCTCTGTTGTCTTTGTCGGTAATATCATTATGCCTATATCACTAGCTGCTCTGCAGCTACTGGCGGGGCTCTAGATTGAGCCCCAAGGCACAGCGGGACGAGTGAGTCCTGCACCCGATCTGTGAGTGTCGATCTTCCATTGGACTGCTTGGTTTTATCAGTCACTGGGTCCGCGCCCATCGGCCACATTGACTTAATTTTGCCATGGCGCACAGGAGCGTGTGGTAGATGCTACGGAAGTCTTACTCATTTTAAATATTTTCGCGCTCAAGTCATTGCTGCTGGAACCACCTCGCTGGGCAGTGGTAAAAGTCATCGTGACGACTGTTGAACTGCCACGTTCTGCCATCTACTTGTGAAAGTACCTTAATCTTCCCTGCTTTCCATCGTTTAACTGGCAATGGTTCCTCGAGGCTCTTTGGATCCGAAATCGAGGGATGGTTTGAACCAGGGACGGAATGCGAGCTAGGGGGGAGATATTTCTGTATACTTGAAAGTTTTACTGCAACACGATGGTGGGAATCTTGCAGGCGGCATGCTGTTGCATGCGATATCAAGCAAGGATGACCAGGCGCTGAAGTTGGCCATCTGCGCGGACTTGATCCACTTTTGAGAAATTCAGCTGTCCTGGTCTTTTGTTCGGTTAAATTGCTTGTATTAATTGTCGGTTCTGTGACCCAATTTTGTGGTACCCTCACCTCTTAGTTGCTCATGTCACTGCTACCGCTTGTGCTGGTAACAGCCGTCGCTTAGGTGGATCCAGCGACAAAACGCAGACAGCGTTAAGTGGGGCATTCCGTATCTGATGGAGGTCTCCGAAGCCGAGGTGAGATGCCTCGCACCACTCGGAGGAGTTGCTCACTGGCCTGACCCACAAATCTGCCAGCAACGACGCCCGTAAGATCGCATCCCCAATAGTTGGATAGTTGGCGATATCACGGGACAATTGGTCTGTTGCGTTTGTCGAAGACCTTCCTTCTGCCTTGGGCGCTTTTCGCGAGAAACAGACTTTAATTAGGTGGACTTTGAGAACATAGGCCTCACTCTTCTTCCCACTTCCAAAGGTGGTTTATTGAATAGACTGCATCAATCAAAGTGAAGGCCAGTCTGAAGTTTTGAACGTGCGTCATTGCTCTAATCAGCGATGACTGATTAGGAGATTTCGGACGTCACGATGGACCGTGGCGTTCCAGAGTGAATTATGATGTGAGTGCGTGGAGGGTGAATTCTTGCATATCATGGTTGTAGCCGTCCCTTCCGACGCCCTCGTACCGCAGTCGATGTGCATGCCGGAGTGGGAGTGGGTCACGGTGAAACATCACAATTTTAGTGGTGGTGTGGTTGCACGTGTCAGTTCCACAAAGTAGTAAATCCTGTCTATGCCGGCGTTCATATCTGTTCTAGCTAGCCAATCTGCCTGATTCGTTTTTTTAATGCGCGCCTGTGATTGGCTGCTGATCTCTCCCACCCTGATAGCTATGAAACGTGAGTTGTAATTAGCAAATCATTTCAAGGTTAGTATTTGATTGGTTATAAGATGGCCTTTGAATCCTATCACATTCCCATGCAGGAAATGCACATGCTGTGATTGGTTTAGCAACTTTGGTACGATAGTTCGACCGTTGCTTTCGACAAAGTCCACCGTACGCTACAGAGCAGGGTGGTGCAGGTACGGTGACTTGCGTATGATTTAGTTTTAAGGGATAGTAGACTTGCGCTGCAGCTACCGCACCCTCCTCCCCCACCTATGCCTGGTTGTAAGATGGAGTCAAAAAGACCGGAGATTGGAGAGGGCGCAGGTGGCTGGCGTGGCCGTGGCCCCTAGGCGTGCCAACACACCCCCATGTTCGGCATTTGTTATGGAAGCTCAACCCGAATGACACCTGATGTGGCCCCGTGTTGGTCCAACGCATTTACCACGTGGCCATCGGAGGCGGTATTTACTTGCTCAAACTGACAGGGTACGTCAGGCCCCTTATTGGGCTGTTTAGACTAGACTGGCTACTTCGGTGTATTACTGGAAGTTGTGTCTAAGGAAAATTGTCTGCGTACAGAGATACGCTGGCTTATTGCCTTTTAGCCATATCACAGTGACCAAAGTAGGGAAGGGGTAAGCATGCCATGAGTGATAGCGGTACTGTTAGGACCTTAATTCTTCTCAGAAGGTACGACGGGTAGCTGAAACAAAGAGCATATGGGGCTAGACCCGTGCACTTTCATTAGCCTCTGACTGTCGGCTTTCGCGGTCGTCAGCGCGACCATCCACTCGTGCTGTCCTCGATCTGCACAACTTTCCCTATCAGGTAGCTGTCTGAACCGCGTGTGACTTGGAGTTGTTGTGGCGAAAGATGGATGCCAATTGATACTGCACCCTCTGGTGGTTGGCTGTTAGCGGACAAAACACCGGCGCATGTGTGCGCTTCGTGCCTAGGCTAACAACCAACAACGGCTGGTTAGAGGACTTGTTGCCGCTGCGCGTGTACGCTCTCTTGCCTCAAAACACCGGCGCATGTGTGCGCTTCGTGCCTAGGCTAACAACCAACAATGACTGGTTAGAGGACTTGTTGCCGCTGCCCGTGAGCCGCGTGTACGCTCTCTTGCCTCAAGAAAGTTCTTCCTCTAACTAAGTCCTCCCTGACTTTTTAATCGTAAAACCGCGCCTTGTCGATCCACAACACTTTGACAAGTGTATTCTTGTGTGTTTGAACTAGTTATTTAGTACGGGTTAGTACTTGCATGGGTGAATGGCGGGGAATACGGGGTGTCGCTGACATCTCTCTGCCCCCCTAAACGGGTTGCGTAGGAGATGCACTGGATCAGCATGGGGCTAGATCACGGCAGGGGAGGGTCGGTGGTGATGACACGCTCACAACCGGCCAGCTACCTGCAGCCGATCCCGCCTTCGGTCTACTCGACGCCGTCTTGGCACAGGGCACAGGCGAGTGAGGATAGAGTGCGGTAAATTAAGCGCAAGTCTTCTAGCCCCTAAAACTCACGCACAAGGCACCGTCCCTGCGCCATCATGCTGTGGAGCTAAGGTTGCACCCTATCGGATGCGACGGTCGAATCGTCGTGTAGTCCCAGGAAACAACGCACTAATTAGTGTACCTGACGCACGTTTACCTATGTCGACGCGCATCGAAGTGTGGTTTGGAAGGCCGTCAACCAACGGAATAACTGCGTCCTCGTGGATGTGTTTTGGAATGGCTGGGGGGATTGGGACGCGGACTGCAATGACCCCTTCAATGTGGTCTTTAAGGCATTTTCACCCGTGTGAGCTCTTAGCAGTCCTTACTGTAGCTAGTACCGGTCAGTATGTGTGTATCACGGGTAAACAACTGGTCTAGCTCCCTCACTCCAAGTCGCTCTAGTGTTTTTTGTCATTACAAAATTCTTGGTCTGGGGGCGTGAAGCAGGTGCAGTGCAAGTCTACTTCACTATTAAAAAATGATGTGCGAGTGACTGGTGTTGGGCTTACCTCGCGAGGTGGCAATAAAGGTAATCTCTTACGACAGTTGAACTGCATTAGTAGCCCTAAGAAAATCAGCAAGTGTCCATGTTGGAGTTTATGACTGTGATTAATCGATGCTAAACGTAGGGAATCTCGAGTTAATTTCGGGTGCAGGCATTATTTGATCCCGTAGTACGGTAGGCAATGCCGAGATACTGTCTATTCAACTAGTTCGTTTTCTAGCGGCAGGGCAGTGGCAGCACTCAGGGCTCCACAATTATCACACAGTTTCTTGGAGAAGGGAGATGACACTAGTAGAAGTAGTGTATTCAGTACAGAAATCCGGTGGTGGACAGAAGCTCCCACGCGCGGAAAGCTCCGGTCCCGTGCACGTCTCCGTTATAGTGATGTGAGTGAAAAGGAATAAACGTCATGTGCGAGTCCGTTAGTGTTCGCTTGATCAGTTGATTTTGTGATAGCAGTTTGTGGTCGCCTCTGATTGGCTGTCCCCCAAAGGGTGGATGCGTGTAGTCTGGCCGCGTGACCTCTTGCTCCACGCCGTGCAGCTGCAGGCTGCCTGACATGATTATAAGTCGATGGTATTTGTTATTTGCACTCCGACTGTTTGACAGGTAGACGAGAGCTCGGAGATTTTGAAGTTTTTTAAATGCGCGGTCTGTGTATGAACTATTTACCCTAGGATTTTGGAACGTATCCAGAATTTTAAGAACCTCTCAATAGCTGTGTGTCTAAGAGCTAGTTCTAACTGTCGGTAGGTTCGAAAGTAATTACGAAAGAACCATCTGGGCAAACGCCATGCTAAAGACAGATAATCGATGCCGACAAAGGCAAAGGAAATTGAAATGGCCACTTCTAGCTCAATAGCCGTCATCAGCCAGCCACACGCAACCCTATGTGGTGCCCCAGTTGAAGATTTACTACTGCTAGCCGCTGTATGGCTGCTAGCGGGGCTCTAGAGCTAGCCCCAAGGCAGAACAGGATGATTGAGTTCTTTTTGTGATCGGTGAGCGTTCTTCAACTAATGTCCTGGTCTAAACCGGCAAGACGATAAGCCAATCGCTCAATGGTTCGGGCATTGGACTTCTGATGAACAGGTCGCGGGTCGAGTCTCGAGTGTTGCAACACCTGTGGTTTGGTGTGGTTGGCTGATGACGGCTAATGTGCCGGAAATGGCCCTTCCAGTCTCTCCTGTCTTTGTCGGCATCGTGCATCTGCCTGTACTACTGCTAGCCGCTGTGCGGCTGCTGGCGGGTCTGGAGAATGAACCCAAGGTCAACGGGGACGAGTGATTTCCGTTAGCGATCGGTGTGTGTTCGTCAACAAATGCCGTACTCCCAACAGCGTATGACGTACACGATCGTTTTTTGCCACTTGTTCTTTTAGCAGATTCTTCGCTGAAATCACAATAAGTAAGGTTAACCTCCTTGAAAATTAGACTTGATTCCGCAGGGATTACTTATACGCTCCCCGAAACAGGACACAAGAGCACCAACCGCCCGTAACATCGGTTGTCGTGCCCTAACTTCCAGGGAAATGATAGTGTGAGGTGAAAGGTTAGCGTCAACTTGACGTTCGGTTTTAAGGGTATGGGTAGTGTTAACTGTGGCGTTAGGGTTAAGATTAGGGCGACAGTTTGAATTTATGTTAAGGCCAGTGTTAGAGTTTGGACACGGGACTATTTACCCTTTCCGGAATTATGCGGAGGCTCATGTCTATTAATGTGGTGGTGCAGTACTCGTTTTGTGCGTCCTCGGCTTTTACTGACTTCCGGTGTAGACAGATAGGCGGAGACCTAGGTATTTTGCCCTCAACACAGAATAAATCGGAGGTAGCCTAGGACTACAATTAAAAAACCTGATTTATCGATAGGTTTAGTGTGCAGCTAGCGAAACATAGGTAAGAGGTTGCCCCGAACGGATGTACTGCCATTTGATAAGCCGCAGGATCGTATTCTAAGTTACCATTTGGCCAACACAGAAAACGTAGAAACGAACGTTGCGAATTTGGAACTCGAACCTTGTGTAATATGGCGTCTATATCTGCCATGGCATCTAGTTAAAACGCCACAAAAACTGTTGGCCATGTCTGGCCCCTGCAGTAATTGGTCGTTGAGCGATGTACCCCTGTACTGGCTGGCGCAGTCGAACACTACTCAACTTTTCCGGTTTCATCGGATTTACAACCGAGGAGTGGGGTAGATACCAAAATTGTTCAGGACCGAAAGGAGGTGTCGGCGCAGCAGGTTCTGCGTAGCCCTTTTTGATATATTCGTAGCTCGCCGTAATGTATCGCTCCTTATATTCGGGATTTTTCATCACTGTGTTCTTCAAGGCATATAAACGTCCACGGGCGATAGGCTAGTTGTCAGGTCAACAGGGAGAGCCTAACTTCCAGGGTAGAGGTATTTCCAAGTGCCCTCGATTGGGATATGTACGGGATTTGAACAACTCTTTTGTCGTCTAAGGGCTTGGGCTCTTCGAACTCGAAGTTCCACGTATGTTCTAGCCTTTCTGTAACTAAGTCTTTCTCGCTCAAAAGGTCGACGTTTGCTCCTCGATGATCTTGTTCAGCTACTGGCCCCATGAGTACCCAACCGAGAGGGGCCCGAACAGCATAGGAATCCTCCTGTACGCCGTATCGGTGTTCGAGTACCCGGTGAGCAACAGGCAAATTCATCCCGATCAGTATCGATACATTTGCTTCATCGACAAAGGGGAGTTCAATGTAGCGTATATGTTCCCAACGCGCTGCCTGGTTTCTAGTTAAGGCCAAACTTTTTAACCTTGGGAGGTGGCTGATGGACCAGGCCTTTTTTACTTCTAGTCTGTCTTGCCCTTCTATCGAACCTATCTTAAAACTCACTATTTTGGAAATCACTTCTGCTGTTTGAATGACGACGGATACGGGCAACACTGCTGGTTGGCCAATGAGGCCTAATCGTTTTAACAAGTTTTCATCGATTAGCGTAGTCTGAGCCACTATCGATGAAAGCATATGTGGTAAATGAACCGAGAGGCCCAAACACTTTATACCGGTAACACTCATAAAGAAACAACTTGTCCAGCGTTGCATGTTGTGAGACAGTGGGATGTTTCGGTACTCGACTCTGTATGCTCTTTCGTCGGAAACGCACCTGACCTGTCTACTTGTCCGCGCAGCAGTGGGTGATGGCGCATGGAGCACCGTGCGACACCACATGTCTTACGTGGCCTACAGTTGATAGGATCGTGATTGGGTTTTAGACAAGAATGGCATAATCGATTAAGTTCCACGAAAGCTAGTCTTTGTGGCCGACAAACGTGCCACATTGGTCGGTGTACTAAGCTTCTTCACATTGCAGACACCGCTGGTGCAGTACCGAGGAACTAGGTACTGGGGCTGTTACTAACGTTTTTGTGTGATGCCTTGGGCATCGGTCCTCGATCCCAGGGGAACGATTGGCCGCAGAAACTGGACCTGAGGCGTAGGATTGGTGTACCATCAGTACATCTCTCTCTCTCTCTCTCTCTCTCTCTCTCTCTCTCTCTCTCTCTCTCTTTCTCTCTCTCTCTCTCTCTCTCTCTCTCTCTATGTATGTCTCTCTCTATATCTGTATATGTGTCTCTCTCTCTCTCTCTCTCTCTCTCTCTCTCTCTCTCAGAGAACGTTAGCTCTCTACCAGGACGTAATATCGATGAAGCAGTTTCTGATCATTTGAACTGAAGTGGTTGAGGAAGTTGCTTGAAGATCACGACCAGCTTCCTAGATGCCATTTAACTCCGCTATGTACTCTTACTGCTGTAAATGGTTCTTGCAGTTCCTCATTTCCCCAGCCAGCTTCATCATGGTGGCAGGATCCATCGATTTTAAGACTCCACTCCATTAAATTATCTATGTGAGCCCCGGCAATGGAGTGGGGTTGGCCGAACCGTTGTCGAAGGGTCTTGAGAGCCTCATGGTACCCTGCACTAGGCTTTAAACAGCTTCTCTGGCCTCACCCCGACAGTAGTGGATCAGGTAGTAGAGTCGATTTTCGTCGTCACTTACACTTTTTGCAGTTCTAATCTCAAAGCTTCTTAGAAATAACCAATATTTGAGAGGGTTTCCGTCACAATATAGCATTTCCCGTTGGGGAAGTGAGAACTGAGGACAACCCTAAAAGCCCGATATCTTAGCTTTGGAGCACTGTGAAGCTAGGCTCACTAATGCATGATTGCTTAATCTCTGGATCAAAGGGTGGCAGCGGCCGTGAACATCCGACAGCGGAAGACTCATCGAAAGTGGTGTGTATTGACTCCGGTAGGGGGTGTATTCACCGCTGCGTCAAGTCTGGATAATTTAATTTTGTGTTTCGACTGTTCCTCCAAAAGCCGTATCCCTTCTCTCTAGGATTCAAGGATTGTGTAATTTTCCACCACGGTAGGAGAGTATCTATCCAAGTCCGGGGCTGATAAGGACTTTTGCGACTCCCCCGTATTTAATGCTTCTTATTTGGTTAACTTTGTTGATTATATCCGACAGCCAACTGTAGCTCATTCGGTTATTTCTATTAGAGTTCTGATTTAACCTAGCCGCTTGATAGCCTGTCTAGATTAAATCGCCTGAGTTGGCTTACTTCGTGCCCGTCCGTAAGTATGAGAGTTATAAATAAGCCAATTTCGGCGGAAACGCAGTTCTGTAATGTGGAATGATTAGCAAAGTTTAAATAATGCACTTACAGCCAAATGTCTGGAGGTGTACAGTAAAAAAAGTTGTGTCAGATTATGTGGGAAGAAGATGGGAGATTCGAACAAATAACCAGAGGATTGGGGGAGAACAAACGGTGCAAGTTTTCTGAGACAAACGATAAAATGTAAAATAAACGGTAATTAGTGTCGACAGATATATAAAATGTCAATTGAAGGGATTCGCTGTTAAATCCGGCAGTGGCAACGGTGGGACAAAGGCCTAAAATTCTAGTGTTATATGAGGAAAACATACGTCGGCACGTACAAGGATGATGATGAGGAGGAGGATGAGGATGATGATCAGGAGGAGGATGAGGATGATGATGAAGATGATGATGATGATGATGATGATGATGATGATGATGATGATGATGATGATGATGATGATGATGATGATGATGATGATGATGATGATGATGATGATGATGATGATGATGATGATGATGATGATGATGATGATGATGATGATGGTGATGATGATGATGATGATGATGATGATGGTGATGATGATGATGATGATGATGATGATGATGATGATGATGATGATGATGATGATGATGATGATGATGATGATGATGATGATGATGATGATGATGATGATGATGATGATGATGATGATGATGATGATGATGATGATGATGATGATGATGATGATGATGATGATGATGATGATGATGATGATGATGATGATGATGATGATGATGATGATGATGATGATGATGATGATGATGATGATGATGATGATGATGATGATGATGATGATGATGATGATGATGATGATGATGATGATGATGATGATGATGATGATGATGACGATTGTGATGATGATGATGATGATGATGATGATGATGTGGTGTGATGATGATGATGATGATGTTGATGATAATAATCATTATGAATCAGCTTGACGACTGTGAATACTGCCATATCCAGCAGCCACAAGTGAGCACGTGTCATTGGTTGTGAATAGAAGGACATCGTTTGCGCTATACGAGTGCAGAAGGCGGTCGGTCTTACTTTAGATGTTTCAAATTCTCGAGTTCCCAAAAAAGTTGCGGTCCAAAATCTGCGGATTTGTGAATTCACGTATATTTTTCCGCAGACATAATCCGTATATTTTTCAGCAGACATAATCCGTATATTTTTTTATGACAGGTAATTTTTATAGATCGCTTGAGCTTTGTTTTATTAAGATTAGTGATAAATAAAGATGACTAAATAAATAATCTTTTACTCACTCTATCCAATAATACCGCATAGATTAATTACTATCGTGGTAGGAATTGCTAATTGAGTTTATGCACCAGTTGCTTTTTTTACTTTTCCATCAAAACTGATCGAGGCTACTACCTATGAGTAACTAGACACAATCGCTGGGAGAAGAATTTTAGTCGCCTAACGTTTGCGGGCCCCCCGTCTGTTAACAAGTGCATTAACCTCCCAACCTCCCTATCTTAGATGCTGAAACTCAGCTTCGCAAGGGGAGCGCGCAGGCGGACACATGTCCCAACGACAATGCCGGTGCGCCAGATAGCCGAGCAATCATCGAGCCAACCTCCAACACAGGCGATGAAATTTCAGCAGCTAATGACCCAAGCGCCTCCCCCCCCCCCCCGAGGGAAGCCGGTCAGTATCCTGTGTAGGCAGTAGCCTAGCAACTGCATCCTATAAATACTGCAACTCACTGTGTAGGAATTACCCTTACCTGATATTGTATCTGAAGATGGATTTGAGTTGGAATCCGAAAAGTCAGGCGAATTTAGTTCTTGTCTCAGCGATCACGTCGAAATCTTTTCAATTAATTCCTGAGACTCGCATTTTCGCTGATATCGGCTGCATTGATTATCATCGTTTTTCTAATTCTAATATAACCCTCAAGCGTAACGACCATTTGCATTTTCTCGTAGGATGCGCTGTTATCAGCACCGAAAATCGTAGCTTTCCATTCAATGTCTCAAGGTAAAAACGCGCACGTCTTCTTCAAATTTGACACTCAAGGAAAGCTTAGTTTTCGGCTTTGCTAAGTTTTTAATTATGAGATTATTAAGACCATAAACTATTCACTGATAAAGTACCGTATCCGTCTATTTATTTATGTTGTTTAAATATATACAATATAGTCCCTACCCACTGAAAATATTATAAGGGCCCTATCATACAGGGCTCATCCTCAAAAAACTAGTGGCACATAGAAATTTATGATTTACTCTGCATGGAAAATATACAGCCTGCAGTTTCAAAATTCTGGCTGCAAGTGTATCACCTGATCGGGTTCAAAGTAGTTCTAGAAAAGAATGTGATTTTGAAACTGCAAGATAACGCCTTATAGGTGACAAGTTTGACGAAGACATAACTTGCTACCAAATGTCTACAAGAAAGAATATTTTCATTCATTTTTTAATAAAATATATCTAAACTTCCAAGGGTATCTAAATTAAACGGGGAAAATTGCTACTTATAAGTGGTCATTTTATGCTGCGCATTTTTTTTGCAGGCGGCTGCACAGAAAGTCGTCGAAAAGTCGACATCCAGCCGTGACTGTAATAGCTGAGCATTATGCTGCAAGTTAATTAATTACGCGACCGTACCTAAGTACTCTTCCCTTATCTAAAACGCATTTTTAAACTTTGGTGAACATTTCATGAGATAGCACATCTACGTTACATATGCATAGAGCCTGCACAACATGTTTTTTATAGCACATTACTGTATGCGCTAACTCTTGCGTGTAAAACTATACCATACTTGGTGTTTAACATAGGAAGATACAGTATGTAAACTAACTCACGCAAAATGCCGAAATTTACGATAGATTTATAATCACTCGCAAACCGGCATCAACACATGTAACAAAGCTTTCAAATATTAATGAACAACCTTAAGTGAATTTAATACATAAAGTAAATGTGAAAAGTAGCATTTTTTGTTGTCAAATACTAACATTTTGAAAATAGCGGTAGACTCTGAAAACGTGGAAAAATCACTGTTAACCCGACGAATAAATTTAAATAGAATTTTCAGGTTAAAGCGTAAGCATACTAGTTTGCGCATACTAACAGAAGTATCATTTCGTGAAACTTCTTCATTTATATCTCTGGTGTTGGACTGCAATTAGTTTCAGATCCTGCTAGCACTACCGGTGCATATTTCGCGATTTTCCCTGTCTGCATTCCAGTGGCGGTAAAAATAGAGCCTGTTATAGGTGTTTATCAAAAAATTCAAACTAGGCTATTTCTTATAAGCATTTACCGAAGAAGTGAGCTTTTAATGGAGATGGTCGTTTGCGTCATATTTTTAGTTTCACTCAAACATGAAAACAAAGTGAGGAGAAAAATGAACGTCCACAGTAAATGTCAACAATTAATATGCCTAAGATCAATGTTAAAAATGTTCTTTGATAAGTTACCCCTTTAAATAGCGCGTCAATTGGATATCTTGATGAAGAATATATGCAGACTTTAGAGGCAGTTGCTGGTTTTCCATCAAAATTCAAGCACTGTAAAAAATTCGCGAGACAGTCAGCTACGTAACCCTCGCGAATTTCACGGTAATAGTGCAGATGAGCCGTGTGTCGACTTGCTAAAAAGCTAGTGCCTTGCAGCCCCCGTGACCTATCGCAGACGAGACTGTTGTAGGCCCTTCGTCTGAGGGACTTTGAGTCGGCGTTTCGAGGGCGACAGAAACCAAGAGGCGCATGCAGCAAAAGTAAATGGATAGGAAGAGGAAAAATATGACCCTGGTTTTTTTATAATGACATGCACGTGTTTGGCAACAGGGGATTGTGAGAGTGACAGAGCAGATGCATGAAAGCTCTATCACGTCACTCCCAAATCACATATCACCTCCAGAGCTCCTTCATCACTGAATAATTATAATAATTTCGTCTGTCACAAACGATGAGGTAAGCCGGAGACGACACGCGGATTATTTATGCATGTGTGCTTACAGTGAGGCGGATTGCATGCATCTCCCTCATTCTCTCGTTTCTCCACATAGCTTGTTCCAAGGAGGGTACGGCGTATAACACTCGGACAATAGAGCCTATAAATACTCACCATAACATCGAATAGTTCCACCTTGATAGATTAAAACAGAGGCGGGTTTCTTCTGAGGTAAAGGCAGGACTAGCCTCGGCGAGATTATTTCAAGCTTAAGGAACTTTCCCCGAAGTCATTTCCAGGAAGCCACTTGGCCACGCAAGTAAAATTTGAATTACCTAAAGCAGGATAAGGCTTTGGGGACCTCGTGCTCAAAAATAATGAATTCCCGCAGTCTAGCTGAGGATACTAGAAGTAGAGTATTTAACGCCCATGTACGTTTGGTGATCAGTTTTCGAGAGAAAAGACAGTTAATTTTCAAAATTTTGACAGCACGGTACGCTGGTCATGCTGAGCCTTGGAAATCACACGACAGCCGAACTTTCAAGGTCACGCACACGTGATAAGACCTGCTAGGCGCTGATTGGTCATTCTACAGCCTGCGTCATTTTCCATATCATTCAACATGCCGTTGCAATTAGGACTTGTTGCTTAAACTGGCTTCTGTTTACATTGTGCATCCTGCCTTCACGTACCCTTGTCTTTTGCATTCCTAATCTGGGAGACAAAGCTAACTGAGTAGGAGTTTGCTGTTATCTAGGGTGTTACCCCTCTGGTTACAGCGGGCAAGCAATTTTTAGGGTAAGATCGGGTTTTCTGTAGGATTGTGTCAAATGTTACCTCGAAATTTAGGTTCCACAGCATCCGCAGCGGAAGAGACAACATTTTCCTGAGCCGCTGTCACTTTTATCAGATGAGCCGTGAATTTACTTGGAGCATAGGTGATTTTACAACTAATCCGAATCCCACCATCGCCGTCTACAGGCATAATGATATCATGGCAGACAAATTCGAGCATGCGATACTCGTCCAGCGATTGCACGCGACAAGAAAGCGCATGAAAACTCCATTCGGAGAGAAAAAATTTGTCGTGAGAGAACGCATTTGCTGTCCTGGTCATAAGGAGTGCGTACGACTAAAGCTTCAGCAGATGATAGGACTAACAATGGGGGACGAAGATAGGGGCGGTGGTTCCGCGGTGTCGTCCCAAATTGCATTGACTTTCAGGAAGCAATCCATGTTCTGGGTGGTCGTTAAGGCAATTGAGAAGAATGGGAGTGAAGATAATCTAGTTCATTTGGAGCATTGAGGCTCTTCTCTATTTATCCCAGATTTACCGGTTCCGTTTCCGCTTGTAGTAAGGGAAGGTGCTTGTGTCCTTGAAATCCTGAGGAACTTGTCCTTGATGCTCCATCCGGAATTTCACTGTAATTTTGCCTATCAGCGTGGGGCTGCTAGGCTTTTAGACCTCGGTCGGGATCGCGTCGGATTCTAGTGCCTTCCTGATGGAAGAGTTTGCACGGCTCGAATGGCTTCGGGTAGGGAAGGCGGGCGATCCAGATCATTTTACATTTGCATTTTTGGGAGTCGGTCGATAGCAGCGTTGGATATCGTGAATGAGTGGCTGAGGACACGTCTGAGGTGCTCGGCCGAGCGCTTGAGGATTCACGATTTCACCATGCGAAGTGTTATCCATACGACACGTACATTTGGCCTTGTTTGTTGAATCAGGTCACGCTGAGAGCATTGATACCCACTTTCTCTTTCACCAGTTCTGGGGAGACTAAGGCCGTTTTGGAGGTTGGAGGTGGAGCGGATAACGACCTGCATGCCGGCCATCAAACAATTAATGTACCAGAGCGCAGTCATTATCGATGAAGGGGGAGCCATCAATTGCCATAGGCATGCAGTGGCATAAAGACTGCATCCTATAAATACTACAACTCCTAGTATCCGAATTACCCTTATCTGATACTGTCTCTGATGATGGGTTCGATTTGGAATCCTAAACGTCAGGCGAATAAAGCTCCTGTGCCGGCGCTCGCATCTACTTCCTCTCAGTCCCTCACTCTGGCAGCCTGGAATGTTCATTCGTTTTTAGGAAATCTGCAGAGCGAACCGACCGCAAATGGAGACGACGCCAGTCTCACCAGAACTGTTGAGACACAAGGTGGATAGCAATGCTATTAGCGTGACCTGATTCACCAAACAAAGCCATCTAGTGGTTGTAGGCGCTGGTTACACGGTCTTCTGTAGCGGCTGGCTTTGTCATCTGAAATGGTGGCATAGGATGACTTTCCTGTCTGCCGCAGGACAATAAGAACCTGATCCTGCCTCTTTTGGGAGCCAAATTCACCCCCTCTGCCCCAAATGCCCAGGTCCGTTTAGGCGAAGACCGAGTTGTTCGAAACCGTTCTGCTAGCAACTGTGCCGATGGCGGAAAAACCGGTCTTTCTTGTCGAATTCAACGCCCTCGTCGAAACAGAACACGCTGTCTACGAGGGACTGCAGGGTCCCAGGGACTCAACGGCTGCAATGCTAACCGTCTCCTCATGAACTACACATACTTTCGCCTTCCTAACCCGGAAGAAGGCCAGGTGGAGGCCAGCTGGCAGCTGTCAAGCCACCTTATTGTCCGGAGGCGAAATCGACAGGATGGACTCTTTGACCAGAGTGATCGGCGACGCCGACAGCTACGCGGATCACCGCCTTCTCATCTCAAAAGCGGTGCCTCCGACTGCGACCAGACAGGGGACCTCAAGTTAAGCGACCACCAGGTATTTGAAATACGCTACAGTTTAAGTTGTCTGCTAACCGCGCGAATTTAGGCAATCAGTTGACCCAACGACTGGATGAGCTACAGACAGTAGATGACAAAGCCACGGTGGAGATACAGTGCCGCCAATTACGGAACATCATCCACGCCATCACTCACTGTTTGATCATTCACACAGTCAACATATGGGTTGGTTCAACTACAACGACACAGAAATCAGCAGCATATTTACGGCACAAAGCCTACATAGACGGTTGGTCTGATGCAACCCAATCGACCTTCTTAAGATATGCCTACTCAGTTCAATTCACTGTTGTTTTCCAGTCTCCCTTTCATAAGAACTCTAGATTGGCATAGTATATTTTCAATTAACAATCCAAACTTTTTCATGAGCTATTACAGAGCCTACCAGAAAAAATCCATACTTTTATCTGCTTATGATTTTTAATTCAAATACAGCCTCTTCTACTGTTCCACATTTTCTCCAATACCGACTGAAAAAAATTACGAAAACAACTTAACGATTCGTCTAAACGCTCTTTGTCAGTTCGCTTAAGGATATCACAAATATTTGAATAAGCCTTAAAAAATACGCTCGTGCGAGATAGGCATAGGGAGTCTCGGACACTAAGTGATGTTAATGATTCCAAATCTGTTGCTCAAGTCTTCCATGTTCGGTGATCAGCTAAGCGCCTGAATGTAAATCCACCTTTACTTGACTGTTACAGCAATTTTGTTACAGAGGATAGGGACAAAGCAGAACTGTTAAATTCATTTTTTGCAAACCAAATTGCCATTGAAATTAGCCACACTCCCTTAATTCCTCTGCTTTCAAATTCAAATTCACATCTAACAACCATTAATTTCTCGCCTTCAATTATTCAAAAAGAAATAGCTCAACTGAAAAATTCAAATTAGTTTGGAACTGATAACATTCCAAACTCAGTTAGTAAACAGTTAAGAGATTTTCTATCTTTGCTAGGAAAATTATTCTCAGTATTTCTCGAAAACAGTTTCTTCGCGGATTATTGGAAAACTTCTATTATACTTCCAGTTTTTAAATCTGATTCCCGCTCTTAGATTCATAATTATCGCAGTGTTCATAAAACGCCCTCTCTTGCTAAACTCTTTGAAAAACAAATTGTAAAACCAATTTCGGAATTTTGCATAAGTAATCAAATTCTCAATTCCTCCCAACATGGCTTTTTATCGGACCGCTCTTGTGAAACCTGCCACATGTTTTTTTTTCTAAATCTACTAACCTCTCTTCGTGATGATCATCTATATGTAGTATTTATCTATTTTGATCTTAGTAATGCATTCTATAAAGTGCCTCATAAACGACTTATAGCTAAACTGGAGGCTCTAGGATTTCGTAGTACCCTGACTGACTTTATTAGATCATACCTATCCGATCGAAAATAAAACGTTTTAGTGGGGTCCTCATACTCAAGTGCTACCCCGATTGTGAGTGGTGCCCTATAAGTAACCGTGTTAGGTCCTTTGTTGTTCTTACTTTACATAAATGATATTTCATCGATAGTTATATTTATGCTGATGACCTTCTCTAACTCAACGGCCTCACGATGCCTAGAACAAATTCATTCGGACTTAGACACTGTTTCGATGTGGAGCTCAACATGGCTAATGGAGTTCTCACCTTCTAAGTGCCGCTACATGTGTTTTGGGCCTGTAAAGCTGCCGCCACCTGTTATTTTTAAAGGTTGTCCCATGACTAAATGTTCCTTCATCCAGAAATTGGGCTTAAGCTACACCAATAAGGTAGATCTTTCGCTTCACGCCGATAGAATTACGGCCAAAGCTGCTCAGATTTGCAAATTAATTTCTTCTAATTTCTACCTTCCTGAAATTAAATTAAGACTTTATCGTATGTTTGTGCTACCTATTCTTGAATTTTGCTTTCCTTTCTTCGGTTTAATGAAAAATCTTGCCGTTCAAAAATTAAAAATTTCCAAAGACATTTCCCAAAAATCTCCTGTTTCCGACTCTTTCAAATACTTCCTACTCAGCTAGTCTATCTGCATTCAAGCAAAGACTGCACATTTATCTTGAAACTGATTCTATTAATCTTTTATTTTCCTCATCTTTTCCGAGCAGCTTTCTCTATGACTCGGAGAAAGGACCATCGGTAATATAAGTGATCCTCTTGAAACTATATTTTCGCTATCTCCAGTCCCCCATAAACCATGATGTCTCCTTGTATCACCAGTCATCCAAACGATGAAGTCATTCGGACGTGCCCATTCGGTGGTACATAGTCTAAAACGCTGCCGTTTCGTTGGATCCTAACCATCATCAGAATTTAATTCTGGATCCTAAGATGCTGAGGCCTCAAGTTCATTGACGCATTCTCGTTAGATTTTGTTTTATGCGTCATAGTGATCAAGAACGAACCATATCGACGTTTCATTATCTAATTCTGAAATGCTACTGCAGTATTAGCCTACTCTACCCCTTACCATATTTTCCTAAGCAGTTTTTTCTCCTACCCTCTATTCGAAAATGGAGGCCTATTGAACTCTGTATCCATTTTCAAGGAAAAGGTTTTTCACTGCCTTTTTTCGAGTTTCCAATTAATTCCAAAATAGCACTAACTATTGCCCTAACAGGAAAAGTTCTGCCTACATGTTTACATAATTGTTCATTTTGATCTGCAAACATTGCCATAATTTTAGTTTAGTGCTAATTTTTGTTTCGACAGTGCCTTCCTGGCGCTAAATTATATAAATGCAAAATTCTAAAAGACTGCGAGAGATGCAAGACGGGCGGCTTGATCACCAGGCCGAGAAAATAGGATGATACACGTATCGCAGGTGCTCTAATCGAATGCTGGGCTAAAGTCATCAGCGCGCTGACAGTGGCTGCCGCATGCAAATGCTGGGGTATAGTCATCTGCACGCTGACAGGGGCTAGCACATGCAAAATTCTAAAAGACTGCGAGAGATGCAAGACGGGCGGCTTGATCACCAGGCCGAGAAAATACGATGATACGCGTATCGCAGGTGCTCTAATCGAATGCTGGGCTAAAGTCATCAGCGCGCTGACAGTGGCTGCCGCATGCAAATGCTGGGGGTATAGTCATCTGCACGCTGACAGGGGGCTAGCACTACGCAAAATTCTAAAAGACTGCGAGAGATGCAAGACGGGCGGCTTGATCACCAGGCCGAGAAAATACGATGATACGCGTATCGCAGGTGCTCTAATCGAATGCTGGGCTAAATTCATCAACACGCTAACAGTGGCTACCGCATGCAAATGCTGGGGTATAGTCATTTGCACGCTGACAGGGGCTAGCACATGCAAAAATTCTAAAAGACTGCGAGAGATGCAAGACGGGCGGCTTTGATCACCAGGCCGAGAAAATACGATGATACGCGTATCGCAGGTGCTCTAATCGAATGCTGGGCTAAAGTCATCAGCACGCTGACAGTGGCTGCCGCATGCAAATGCTGGGGTATAGTCATCTGCACGCTGACAGGGGCTAGCACATGCAAAATTCTAAAAGACTGCGAGAGATGCAAGACGGGCGGCTTGATCACCAGGCCGAGAAAATACGATGATACGCGTATCGCAGGTGCTCTAATCGAATGCTGGGCTAAAGTCATCAGCGCGCTGACAGTGGCTGCCGCATGCAAATGCTGGGGTATAGTCATCTGCACGCTGACAGGGCTAGCACATGCAAAAATTCTAAAAAGACTGCGAGAGATGCAAGACGGGCGGCTTGATCACCAGGCCGAGAAAATACGATGATACGCGTATCGCAGGTGCTCTAATCGAATGCTGGGCTAAAGTCATCAGCACGCTGACAGTGGCTGCCGCATGCAAATGCTGGGGTATAGTCATCTGCACGCTGACAGGGGCTAGCACATGCAAAATTCTAAAAGACTGCGAGAGATGCAAGACGGGCGGCTTGATCACCAGGCCGAGAAAATACGATGATACGCGTATCGCAGGTGCTCTAATCGAATGCTGGGCTAAAGTCATCAGCACGCTGACAGTGGCTGCCGCATGCAAATGCTGGGGGTATAGTCATCTGCACGCTGACAGGGGCTAGCACTACGCAAAAATTCTAAAAGACTGCGAGAGATGCAAGACGGGCGGCTTTGATCACCAGGCCGAGAAAATACGATGATACGCGTATCGCAGGTGCTCTAATCGAATGCTGGGCTAAAGTCATCAGCGCGCTGACAGTGGCTGCCGCATGCAAATGCTGGGGTATAGTCATCTGCCTGCTGGCAGGGGCTAGCACGTGCAAAAATCAGGTTCAAAATAAGGAAACAAACAAAAAAGCAACAACCCCGCAGAAGCGTTTTCAACAAAAACAGACACCTTCTTTTGCGAACCTACGTGGAATGCCTTCGCCTCCCGGCCAAGACAATCCTGCGCCTTCTGACACGTGAGATAACAGCATGGATGCATCCCCAATCGCGAGGCTAACAACTAATAGACTAAATTATTAGGAGTAGGCGAGATCGCCAGGACATGCTGGTGACCAGGGCGATCAACGAGGCTGACGGCAGGATGGATCAACGCCTCATTCTCTCCAAGACGAAGGTCCGAATGCATACCCGAAGAATATCCTAAGGTAGACAACCACTAGGTAGGTTTAAGAGGACGCAGGTCGAAAATAAATGAAGAACATTCTCGAATGCACAAAAGAAATATATGTTCCTTGTTTCAGGTTAACCGTACGGCTGTACATGTCCTATAGATATCACTTTGGATGGTGAAATCGTGAATCCTCAAGCACTCGGCCGAGCACCTCAGACGTGTCCTCAGCCACTAATTCACGATATCCAACGCTGCTATCGACCGACTCCCAAAAATGCAAATTTAAAATGATCTGGATCGCCCGCCTTCCCTACCCGAAGCCATTCGAGCCGTGCAAACTCTTCCATCAGGAACGCACTAGAATCCGACGCGATACCGAACGAGGTCTAAAAGCCTAGCAGCCCCACGCTGATAGGCAAAATTACAGTGAAATTCCGGATGGAGCGTCAAGGACAAGTTCCTCAGGATTTCAAGGACACAAGCACCTTCCCTTACTACAAGCGGAAACGGAACCGGTAAATCTGGGATAAATAGAGAAGAGCCTCACTACTCCAAATGAACCAGATTATCTTCACTCCCATTCTTCTCAATTGCCTTAACGACCACCCAGAACATGGATTGCTTCCTGAAAGTCAATGCAATTTGGGACGACACCGCGGAACCACCGCCCCTATCTTCGTCCCCCATTGTTAGTCCTATCATCTGCTGAAGCTTTAGTCGTACGCACTCCTTATGACCAGGACAGCAAATGCATTCTCTCACGACAAATTTTTTCTCTCCGAATGGAGTTTTCATGCGCTTTCTTGTCACGTGCAATCGCTGGACGAGTATCGCATGCTCGAATTTGTCTGCCATGATATCATTATGCCTGTAGACGGCGATGGTGAGATTCGGATTAGTTGTAAAATCACCTATGCTCCAAGTAAATTCACGGCTCATCTGATAAAAGTGACAGTGGCTCAGGAAAATGTTGTCTCTTCCGCTGCGGATGCTGTGGGACCTAAATTTCGAGGTAACATTTGGCACAATCCTACAGAAAACCCGATCTTACCCTAAAAATTGCTTGCCCGCTGTAACCAGAGGGGTAACACCCTAGATACCAGCAAACTCCTACTCAGTTAGCTTTGTCTCCCAGATTAGGAATGCAAACGACAAGGGTACGTGAAGGCAGGATGCACAGTGTAAACAGAAGCCAGTTTAAGCAACAAGTCCTAATTGCAACGGCATGTTGAATGATATGGAAAATGCCGCAGGCTGTAGAATGACCAATCAGCGCCTAGCAGGTCTTATCACGTGTGCGTGACCTTGAAAGTTCGGCTGTCGTGTGATTTCCAAGGCTCAGTATGACCAGCGTACCGTGCTGTCAAAATTTTGAAAATTAACTGTCTTTTCTCTCGAAAACTGATCACCAAACGTACATGGGCGTTAAATACTCTACTTCTAGTATCCTCAGCTAGACTGCGGAAAGTCATTATTTTTGAGCACGAGGTCCCCAAAGCCTTATCCTGCTTTAGGTTATTCAAATTTTACTTGCGTGGCCAAGTGGCTTCCTGGAAATGACTTCGGGGAAAGTTCCTTAAGCTTGAAATAATCTCGCCGAGGCTAGTCCTGCCTTTACCTCAGAAGAAACCTGCCTCTATTTTAATCTATCAAGGTGGAACTATTCGATGTTACGGTGAGTATTTATCGGCTGTATTGTCCGAGTGTTATACGCCGTCCCCTCCTTGGAACAAGCTATATGGAGAAACGAGAGAATTAGGGAGATGCATGCAATCCGCCTCACTGTAAGCACACATGCATAAATTAATCCGGGTGTCGCCTCCGGCTTACCTCATCGTTTGTGACGGACGAAATTCAGTGATGAAGGAGCTCTGGAGGTGATATGTGATTTGGGAGTGACGTGATAGAGCTTTCATGCATCTGCTCTGTCACTCTCACAATCCCCTGTTGCCAAACACGTGCATGTCATTATAAAAAAACCAGGGTCATATTTTTCCTCTTCCTATCCATTTACTTTTGCTGCATGCGCCTCTTGGTTTCTGTCACCCTCGAAACGCTGACTCAAAGTCCCTCAGACGAAGGGCCTACAGCAGTCTCGTCTGCGATCGGTCACGGGGGCTGCAAGGCACTCGCTTTTTAGAAAGTCGACATACTGCTCATCTGCACTATTACCGTGAAATTCGCGAGGGTTACGTAGCTGACTGTCTCGCGAATTTTTACAGTGCTTGAATTTTGATGGAAAACCAGCAACTGCCTCTAAAATCTGCATATATTCTTCAGCAAAGTATCCAATTGACGCTATTTAAAGGGGTAACTTATCAAAGAACATTTTTTAACATTGATCTTAGGCATATTAATTGTTGACATTTACTGTGGACGTTCATTTTTCTCCTCACTTTGTTTTCATGTTTGAGTGAAACTAAAAATATGACGCAAATGACCATCTCCATTAAAAGCTCACTTCTTCGGTTAAATGCTTATAAGAAATAGCCTAGTTTGAATTGTTTGATAAACACCTATAACAGGCTCTATTTTTACCGCCACTGGAATGCAGACAGGGAAAATCGCGAAATATGCACCGGTAGTACTAGCAGGATCTGAAACTAATTGCAGTCCAATACCAGAGATATAAATGAAGAAGTTTCACGAAATGATACTTCTGTTAGTATGCGCAAACTAGTATGCTTACGCTTTAACCTGAAAATTCTGTTTAAATGTATTTGTCGCGTTAACAGTGATTTTTCCCGTTTCAGAGTTTACCGCTATTTTCAAAATGTTAGTATTTGACAGCAAAAAATGCTACTTTTCACATTTACTTTATGTATTAATGTTGCTTAAGGTTGCTCATTAATATTTCAAAGCTTTGTTACATGTGTTGATGCCAGTTTGCGAGTGATTATGAATCTATCGTAAATTTTGGCATTTTGCGTGAATTAGTTCACATAATGTATCTTCCTATCTTAAACACCAAGTATGGTATAATTGTACAAGAAAAATTGAGCACATACAGTACTGTACTATAAAGTAACATGTTGTGCGTGCCCTATGCATATGTAACGTAGATGTGCTATTTCATGAAATGTTCACCAAAGTTTAAAATTGCGTTTAAGATTAGGGAAGAGTACTTTGGTAGTTCGTGCACTTTGAAAAGGAAAATTTCAGGTTCTAGTGAAAAGTAAATTCATTCAAATCCGTAGCAAATGCGTATATGTTTTAGATGCACAAAATTGCGTTAGTCGGAACCAGCTTGGATTAGGACGTATCAATCGTTCGCTTGTATTCATAATAAAAATAGTTAATTACCGTGGAGCCAAGCCATGTTTTGGAAAAAAGGTTATGGACACAGTAGTAATATGATTTGTCTGATGCGAGATTGATCGTCTGACCATCCGCGGATCGACGACAGACCCAGGCAAGTTCTCGTCTCTCCCAAAACATAGCACTGCAGATTAAACATGGCATCCGTGCAAAAATAGCGTCTACCTGCTCGTTCTTCAGAAAAAATTTCGCTGCGGCTGAGTGGCAGAAGAATAAAAGAGGCATACACGCATTCGGGAAGGGAAGTGAGATTATCAGCAGTAAAATCACCGTCAAATGACCAATTGAGGGCATCCAGCCTCTATGTCGAATTGAGCCCAGTCGTCCAATCATCTCCATGACCGTCTGCATATAAGTGAAGAATCTGCAGCCTGGGAGCACGGCACAAATTTCCCACACCTGCGCCTCCCGAATGCGATTTACGCTCTAGACTTCAACGTCCACAATGAACGGAAACATTTCCAGAAAGGGTTTCAATTCAGCCACCGAAATTCTGTCAATGTCGAGTAAATACGTGTCCGTACCCACCTCTGAGTTGATGAATAACTAACTGACCGCGAAGGCTGCCACCATGCCTCAGTGAGCACTCATCAGGCTGGCAGCCACAGACTAAATCTTCTGAGATTTCCAGTGAAGCTAGTGTCTGAGCAGCTAGAAGAGGCAGAATTGTATGTGGATAGATTTCTCACGTAGCCGTTCAGTTCAAACCACTCTAGAACTACCAGTTCAAGTACGGGAAAATGGTGTGTCCCTTATTCTGCAGACAGTAGGAATTATTTGAGTGATACTCGCAGTTTACAATGCATATTCTGGAAACGAGCATAAGAGGCACGGAAAGTATGCAACACTTACGTCAGCCTTCCAGAGTACTTCCTCGACGGCACTCCGTCAAAGAGGCCTGTCCCTGCGCCTTATAATAAATTTAGGCAAAATTGTAGGTGGACCTCCTTGAGTGAGAGTGGAACGATTCGGTCATCACGAGTTCACTGCAACCACGAAAATTCACCACTAAGGAGACTGCGTCTGTGTGAGCGCTAGGTTGTGCAGTACAGGCGCCACAAAGATTCCAGTCGATAGCTCGGTGGTGTACGCGTACAGAAAGTGAATGCGAATAGTTCGAAACAATGAATTGTATTTGGATAGATTTTTCACGTGACCTTCAAGCTCAAACTATTCTAGAACAGCCTGTTTTTTTTGTCGGGAAATGGTGTGCCCCGTATTCTTCAAACAGGAGGAATGGTTTGAGGGATACCTTCAACCATCGAAGGTTTGGAAAGGACAGATAAGGTTGTTTGCGGTGACAGTAATTTTTTTTAACAAATAGGCAGACATCTAGCATGTTGTACCGTTTTTCTGCAAATTGGATATTCACATCGTCCAGCGACACAAAACCGTCCGCTTCTGTATCAATGCTGGCCGTCAGATGCAGACCTGGCGTATGGTACAGAATCAAGCTCATACGGCGGACATTTGGTGGTTTCCAAAGTAAGTGAAGTAGTCGGCAATGCTGAGGCACTGGGTGGTGAACTCCATAGAATCTAGATTAACAAAAGGTTGTTTAAGAAAATAATCCACAAATCCCTTAATGCCCTCTTCACGCATGACTCCCCCACCCTCCAGAGGGCAAGTTTCGGTATGAATTCATTGCGTTGTAACAGTAGTGAGTCGAGCGTCTGCTTCGCTACCATCCATTCATTATAGAGATATGCATAAATGGGATTATTCATGGCGAATGCTGGGAAGTCAATGTCAAAATTCTATTGGTCCAGAGGCGGTAAATGTGTGCACAATCGCTTCCGCACTGCTTTTGCCTGCACGAAAGTCTATCAAAATGAAGAATAGTTTAGGACGAGAACTACAGTTACCCTGAAGCACTCCCCAACTGCCATGTTCTGAAGTGATTTCTGTGTGTGAAGTTTAACCCGCAGGCCGGTCAGTGAAAAGCAGAAGTCGGAGTAGCATTGTGAGTGCTTTCTCTTACGCGCTGGGGTTTGCGTAGAGCGGCCAATCGCGGGACAGGAAATGGGCTCCGGACTGCTGGCGCGTGTTTTGATCCACGGTTGTTCAAACGACTCACCTGAGTTCTCTACGTGGTCTACTTTAGTCGTTAGTCCACATCACGTTAGTTGGTGAATGAAGGTCCACATTGCAGCAAGAAAGCTGCGGCTACGCCGAAAATACACTAATCGTGATAATTTGGGAGCATCACGGATGTTTGACCGTCGCAAGCTTGATGAAAATGTTAAGGTAGGTAATGCTTGCAGACTCTGGTTTGACGCGCAAGCTGTGGGTGGGAGCGAATCAATTTGATACTTGAAGTTGATTGGTTGGATTGTCTGCCTGCGATTGGCTAATTTGCTTACCTGTGATTGGACGCTTTGCCTGACTGTGATTGGTCAATTATCATACAGCGCCTTGCGATGTCGGTAGTTGGCTTGAGGTGATGTGGAGCATCTCACAGGGCCTAACAATACGAGTCACTTTAAGTTGGTGCAGGCATGCGAGCACAAGCAGGCAGCAGTGTGACAGCCGTCACGGGTATTCGTTAAACGCAGGGGTTACTCTGATGTCCTGAAGACCGCATTAGGAAAAAGAAATTTCAGTCTGGCCCTCGTTCAAAAGGAGGATCAAGCTATCCCGCCAGTTAGTAAACTTCCAGACCACGATTGTTGGTGCAAAAGATTTATTAAACTGTTAAATGCATTCATTTGCCATGCGATGACTGAGGCAAAAGTTGTTTAATGAGAAAGTTCAACTTAGCACACGCATGTTCGATTGCTCCGAGCGACTGGATCGATCACGATAACAAGTGAGGATGGGTAAATGTTCTTGGTCTGCCGGCTGTGGAACTGAACACACGCCAGACGCCCTCTTCTGGTTCAACCAGCCGGTCATAGAGGGTTGCAGGTCTGTGACTGATGAACATAACACAGTGAATCTATAATCACTATATAGTAACTATTTGACATGTAGCATTTAATCTTACCAATGGTGGGTGATTTGATATTAATTTTCCAGTCAATTCTGTGTGTTCCTTATAGACCAGCCAGTCAGATGGTAGGCGTGGGAGGTAGGTGTGGGAGGGGATTGAGGTAGATACAATGTCCTTCTTGTTCACTACAAACATATTCCTGCGCGTCACATCGTTGATAGACCCAGCTTCTTAGGTAATAGAAGATGTGGTCGCTGGTAGCCGCATGGTAGTCGAACTACCCTGCTTGATGTAAGGGTCGTTCGTTCGAGATTGACCATGGAGGAGCGCTAGGACAGTCCCTGTGGCTTGAAGGTTGCTGTTTGTGTGACCTTCGATGAAGCTACGCCACCGTTCAAATTATGAATGCATAGATCACTAAATGATAGAAGCCTCTGAAAACACCATTCAAACCGTACAGGTTTGCATGAAATTCAGGCAAAATTGAAACTATTTCACAGATAATTTTAGTGTGCGAAATGCACAAATAAGGCGTCGAATTTGTGTAATAACGGCCAACAACATGCACTGCAATCCCACTATGGAAAGTTCAGCATTGTCAAAGTTTATGTAAACAAAACAAGTTTTGAAATAAAGGTAGTAGTCTTTTTATATTTCATGAGACTCCTTAGATATGGTTTGGGAAGTTCTCGTTAACCATTAGGGATAGGGTAGGTTAGTTAGGGGCAATAAGCGATCCATAGTGGAGATCAGCAGCCACCTGGGATGCATAAGTAGGCCTATTTGTGGACAGCACCGTTTGCCTCTTCACGGAGGAAGGGTCTAGAAAAGGTACACTAAGCAAATGTTGAGTCTCACGGCTTCGTTAGCCGACCGTGGCTCGCATATATATATATTAAGGAATACATAAGAGGGTTTAACTGTGACATCGGCATGCCTGCTGACGACATAAAGCTTTGGAAAGTCATCAAAAACGAAGATAATGAAGCAAATATGCAAACAAACTTGCGTCGGTTCGAGCGATGGTCAAACAACTGACTCCACCCATTCAATACAATATTTTGTGAATCTCCAGAACCAGCAACGTGTACTAGAGCATGTACTCTCTGAATCACACACCGCACATCCGGTGACTTCTTTGAGTTAGCCACTAACACTAGTTTAAGAGGGCAGCCCATCAAGCTACATGTGACCTGGGCAAGACTGGATGCAAGGTGTCTCTTCTTCAACAGAGTGATTCAGGCTTCGAATGCTCTGCCTCCGGATATCGTCATATCTCCATACGTGGACATTTTTAAGCAGATGTTTGACCAGCACAGCCATACGTAACACCACAGCATCAGAAGCTAACCCATTTCCCCGTTTCACCCCTCGCCCAAAGTTAAATTTTTAATACATACTACGCCCTATTTTTCAGTAATATTATTACGTAATGCATTTTGTATCGGTGTTTTTTATTTGCCATATTATTCTAGCAGACAATTTGACCATCTTAGTCCGACGATGTCCACCAAATGCTCTGCAGCATAATGGTGCATGGACGGTGACTTACGCGTGGGATTAGTTTCAAGTAATAGTAGACTTCCGCTGCAGCTACCGCACTGTCCCTTCCCTTACCCATCTGCGCCCGGCGTCCAGACAGAGTCTAGAAGGCCAGAGGTGGGGTCGGGAGAAGCTCCTGGCCGGGCCGCCACGCCTGAATCTGATCCCACGGAGTGGGAGTGCCGTAAGCGGCAAGTGGTTGGTGCAGCCTGAGCCTCCATCTACGCGTGCCACCCCGCTTTTCCCATGTTCAGCATTTGTCATGGAGGTCAACCCGAGTAACGCCTCCCATGACCTGAGCTGGCCTCCGTTTTAGTTCAGTGCATCTACCACGCGGCCCGTTTACGGGGGCACGGTGCACCACCAATGTACGACCAAGCCACAGGCTTGAACTGAGCCTAGTTATGGCGGCATCCACATCTGCGGCTATCCTACGCGCGTCGGCCGGCCTGCTTTGTCACCCCTGGGCCCTTGCGCTTACGTCCTTGAACCAACCAATCACATGCCCCACACTCGGCCACTCACTCCCTCGTGCGTCAGAGAGGCACGTAAACGACACCGATGCTGACACTCTCCTGAACGAAGGCGATCTTCCACCACGCAAGCAAACGGCTATCGCACAGAAACCTGCCATGTGTATCGAATAAAGGACTCCTCATATCGTGTTGAATTCTCCTGTAGACGGAACGAACTTATTGTGGGTTTATGGTCGATCTAACATCCTTGACCGCAAGAAGCCCAGTAAATTTGACTGCTCACATTTTTTCAAGCTAATAAAACCATTTACAGCTGGATGAAGGGTCATAAAATTTGATGATACCATTAGCTGTCGTTCACATTATTCAAATAAACAGCAGGCAAATACTAGCTGCACGCTTACACTCCATTGCGGGACTCTGAACGGCATCTACTCCCAAAACATGCACCCAATTGGAGGAGACGATCATTCTCAAGGCCGGTCAGATGGCAACTCGATCTTGTAGGGGAGATTTGCTGTATTCAGGAAAGTGATCACTTATTCTAGAAGTAAGGAGCACTGTTCCGAACGAGATATGCTTCCACCGAGAAAATTATCGAAGAAGGCCTGATTGGCTCTGAACAGGTATCCAGTTATTGTAACCAGTAGTTTGTTCAAAGGCATTTGCCTACCCCTCCCGTAATAAACTGAGCTGATATACAAAGCTGTCATCTTGATGACGCTGCTGTATGGAGAAGAGACCTGGACAGTTTGAAAGAAACAGGCGCAGTGACTCAATTGCCTCCACCTCAGCTGTCTTCGAGAAATCCCAAAGCAAGGCAGGATCCCGAATGCGGAAATTCTGTAACGACCTGTCAGCATCAGCATCCACGCCATTCTGAGGTAATCGCAGCTAGGCTGGGGCTGGCACATCGTGCGGATGGATGACGAGCGAGTACCCAAACGCCTTTTCTATGGAGATGGCGCTGAGGGTGCTCTTTGACCAGGAGGCCAACGTCGACGATACATCTTGAAGACTTCATCGAGGCGTCTGCAAAGCAATCAATCGAACTAGGAAGATGGCACTCAGGACCGATTGACCTGAAGAAGAGCAGTTAACGGCGGGAATGTAGTCTATGAACTGTGGGCACCCAAATCTCTGGTGCCCACAGTTCAAAACACCCACAATTTACCCCTCCCGACATATCCGAACTACCAGGGCCTTCGCACGCGCGAATCGACCTTGTAGGACACCTCCATAGTTCATGCACTAAAAAGCTGCCAATCCCGAACGCCTGCTCTTCAGTCAAATCTACTCCAACCTCGGCGGTGCACACTGCCTGCGGCACCAACACACAGAAGAGACCGCTGCCCTCATTACTTCCGTGCATTTACTCACTACATCTTCGGAATTCAATTACCCCTGTCCCCTGCGGACCGATCAGTCAGAGGGAAGGTGATATCATTTACATTTACAAGGGCGGGAATGGAGGTAGAGGCAGCGCCTGTCTGGTTCACTGCAAGCATATTCCTGCCCACCTCAAGGTTGATTGGCTCAGCCTGTTAGGTAGTCGGTAGACATAGTGGCTTGCAACGGTCAGCTATCATGGTTGGTGTACGGGTAATCCGGTTAGGGGAATGACCATATTGGGGGGATAGGTCAGTCCATGGGGCTGCGTCCCACACAATAGATACTATGCCAGCTCATCTAAACGTTACCATGTATATACCGTGATCGCCTCTTCTTCTGATATATATATATATATATATATATATATATGATAGTGTGGGGCTCACCGATCTGCTTAAGGAACATGTATGTTCCGTTGTGCCCTGGAGCTCAGACTAGAGCTCTCGCAGGCGGTCGCATAGCGACGTGTAGCATATGATGAAATGGAACCGACAAAGACAAGGAGACCGAGATAGCCATTTCTGGCTTATTAGCCGTCATCAGCCAGTCATACCCAATCCCAAGTGTGGCACACCTGGGATTCGAACCCGCGACCTTTGGTATTTGAGTCAAACGCTCTACCATTGAGCCACGGGCTCGTTGTTTTGTCGGTTGTGATCGGAACATACATACATGTTCCTTAAGCAGATCGGTGAGCCCCACACTATCATCATATTCCCGATCACAACCGACAAAACAACGAGCCCGTGGCTCAATGGTAGAGCGTTTGACTCAAATACCAAAGGTCGCGGGTTCGAATCCCAGATGTGCCACACTTGGGATTGGGTATGACTGGCTGATGACGACTAATAAGCCAGAAATGGCCATTCCGGTCTCCCTTGTCTTTGTCGGTTCCATTTCATATATATATATATATATATATATATATATATATATATATATATATATATATATATATATATATATATATATATATATATATATATATAGACAATTGTTTGCATGGAAAAACAGTATAAAAATTTAAAATCTGAGTCTACTCAAACAGCACTTACCATTATCGTTTTCGAAATCTCGCACATTCTTTAAAAACATTTCATTTCTAACAACTTGAAGGAAGGAAGATTATTATTACTTTGTTTTTTTTGACATATTTTACGAGTCAAACCACCGAATGTATTTGCCTTCAGCTTAATTTTTTCGCATGAGAGTCCTTCAATATATACCACATATGGAATCCGATCAAAAGATATTGCTGCGAGCTAGGCAGTGGGAAAATGTGTCATTCACGCAACTCTTCCACCATTACCAAGGTTAGATCATTAATAGACACCATTAAATGACTTTTGAGATCATGTAAGGAATAGGACAAACAAGCACCTTTAAACGAGCTCAGTAACTCATCGACTCTAGAGAAAGAATATTTCAACGTGAACCGAAAACTATAAACAATCGCCAAGGTAGCACAAGAATAGATATGACATGCAAGTTGGGCAGAAATTGTGTGAATCAGGAAGTATCAACTTCTCTGTAGTATTCGTCATAAAAAGATCTAACGCGCGTTACGCTACTCCAGATCGTTGAAAAAAGTTGAGACACAGAAGCACTTCACCAGCTCACATTATCCCTGATTTAAGTGGCACTTGCCATTTTATAACATCTCCAAAAAGCGATACCTGCACGACAGATAAACTCAGTGTTACTAGGTGGCAAATTCTAGAGTTACAATCGATCCCCAGGTAACAGAAGACTTTGCCCACGAAACTTGGTCAAGTCCATCTCGTTCCGATTCCAGGTTAACCGCACTGTTCTAGCTGCGTAATCTGATAAGCCTACAGATATTCCCAGCAAATCTGAGTCTAGTCTAAATCCAAGTTCCAAAATTAATAATTTAATTATGGTTGGTAAACTTGCTAGCATTCCAATATCTCCAATACATGCAAACAAATCGGTCAGCAATTTTCCCAATAAAATGAGTTCTCAGACTCCTAAAATAAGTAAGCCAACTCGTTTTATTAACAGGTTCCCAAAACCATTTGTTCCATTATCAAATCTAAGTCTATATTATGCTAACGTTCATCAAATCCTATTTTTCTGTCTTCAATTTTTCGGTTCAATGGATACCACCCAAATATGTTGCTCTTAAGCAATGCTAATTTAGTTAACAATAACAGCTTAGCAAATTGTAGACCACGGCAATTTTACTATCCGCCTATGCCCTCTCCACCATGAACCCTTATTCTTTATTAACGCTAATGAGCGTAGAATGCGTCAAAGGAATACGTTCAGTACAGTTTCCCTCAACACGAGACCAGTCGTAAAAAAGACGACTGAACTAAATGCTGAAGCTTTTGAGTTTGATCCAGATGTTTTTGTATTACAGAAATTTGGTCTCACTCTCTTATTTCTGACCCGATGCTCATTATAGATAATTGTAGTTTACACCGACAGGCCCACGCTGAAAAATTTGGCAGTGAATGTCTTCTTCCATTTCGCGTGCTTTTGAAATTGAGCCGCCAATTTTTTTCCCCATTCACCTATGATGTTCCTTATATGTACATGGGCTGACCCATTTGGTTCACTAAATATTTCTATTTACCACTCTTTCTTTATTTTAACTACAATAATGAGGTCACTTGCACACGACACCAGCACCGTTTTGAAGGAAGAATATCTAACACAAAGTTTGTGACCCATCCATGCTGCCAGCATTTGCAGCTTTCGGTCACTCTTTATCTTCCGGTGTTATCTCTTTTGCGCATACATTTTTATCCACGGTGGATGAAGATCTTCTTGCTGAAAATAATGAAATGATACTTTCAAAATAAAGCGCATCCTCCTCTCTCTCTCTCTCAAGATCCTCTTTTGTACACCCGATATCCTCTGAGAATTTATTCGTTTTCTGGAAATATTTTCTTCGTTTCAGTCCACTTCCGGCAGGAATAAAAAGCGGTAATTGGCTGTCTATAATTCTCCTTGTTATTCCGGCAATGAAAGTCAGCTCTGTTAACATTGCAAAAGTTGCAGAGACTGCATTTGATGTCAAAATGAGCGTAGGTAATTTAAATTTGCCAGAAATTGACTGACATAAAAATACATATCCACCAAAATTTTAGCAACTGGTTGACACTATCAACTTTTCAAACTTGTCTTAATTGGTCAGCTCAGCGAGTAGAGACGACAATGGATTTTAATTTTAATTTTTAATAATAGCGGCCACCCATTACTTTTGAATCCCTATCAAGACCTTTCACAAGCATTACCTCACTGCTGTCTCTCAGTCTCCTCCTCTGCAAAGCCAGGCGTGAAACTTAATTACCTCGACTTTGCTCATGTTAGAAAGGAAACAGCAAATAATTTTAAATGCACTCCTCCCAAAAACAAGCAACAGGATTTCATAAAAATGGGTGAGCGGCTCACATCTCACGTGCGTGAGAATTCCAAAAGTCATATGAAGAAGGGACCATTGCAGCCTGACTCACAGATCACCGATCGACCACTACATAAAACATATATTAGCCTAATTCTGAGGTCTGAGTGCAATCACCAGTTAACAGCCTTCTTGTTATGACTCAGCCTGGTACTTAGAAATCGCACGAAGCGTATGCTTGATCGACGGTTGTCCCAACTACAACGCGGTAGACAGAGAGAACACGATTTGCCAAGAGGAAGTATATTCAAAAATGGCAAGTTATTCTCACTGAAAAGCTACAGGTATTTATAGCCTGCCATTTAGATCGGTTATATTCCACCCAATCCACTTTACGAGGAAGATAGAGAAGAGCTGAGCAAAATTCTCGTGGACCTGGATCGATCAGATTTGACGAGAGCTCTGTGACCATAATCAATGCGGAATATTGTCGAGCATCATTCATGGCATGCAACGTGAGAAACTCACGCACGTGCATTTCTGTCAGATAACTCATCATTGAATGTGAGCATTCAAAAAACTTCGAAGCCACGGCATTTAGCGCAGTCACCTCATCGCTCTTCTGGATTTGATCGAAACCTTGGCCTGGATTGAATGGACTGCGACTGACGGAATTCCTCATTATATATGACAGTCTGTTGGCTATCGCGTCTCCCTATTCACGGACACAATAAGGGACACAGCAAAGACAGTGGAATTAATTCAAGTAGGAACTTCGTGACCTTTGAGCTCGGCCACAGGCAGCAGTTGCTGACCGATCACATTGGCGTCATCACCTTGTAAGGTACAATGGTTTAAAACTCAATTTTTTTCCATGACAGAAGGCATAGAAGAAAGTTACAGGGGCAAGCTTTTACTGAGGCAAGCACTTGCAGTTAGCGTCCACATCCAGGCAAGTGTCAGTCGAAATACCTGCATCTTAAATTCGTCCAGCTGAGACCCATCAGTGACGAGAGGAATACCGATCGGCGTCGTCAGTCGGAAGTTGGGCCAAGCGTGTTAGACGCACCGATGACGGCATTTGTAAACGGCGACGCACAGCCTTACTCCACTAGTCACAAGGAATGTGCATTTTAGCTCTTCTCCTCTGGCGATGGCATGTGCTCGGACGGACCTCGGGTGAGTTTATTCGTATGATCTCAGCATAACATTCTCGTAATTTTTTCTCCCAATACGTATCATCCTAATTGCCATGCGGGTGCGGAGAGTTGGCCACATTAGACGTTTGGGAGTGGGCAACTGAGAGGAAAGTGCCAGATGTGGCTGTCGTGAAGGGTTTCAACCGCCAGAGTTTCTAGTGGCCGACGACACGCAGGTACCCAAACCACAAGTCGGGGAAGGCAGCTTGGTGTAGATGAGCATTTACCAAGACAGAAGAGTGCACAAGAGGCTCTGCATCCAGTTGCCGCAAGTTGCTTCTTCAGGCTAGTGTTCGCTTCCGTCGTCGAGATTTCGAGAACCCAGCGCGTGCCTTTCTGTGCTCTCTCTGTGTCCGTCTGCAGCCAATCAGTGAACAGTGCATTTTGATTGGTTGGTGTAAAGAAGTGGCTGGCCCCAGCAGCGTCTCGACCGGGAGCGTGAGGCAGACAGGATGACAACGTGACAAGGAGGCGGCGCTTACGATACTAGGAATGGATTGTCCCATGAGCATCTTCTGTTATCAGAGCATACCGTTCCCCAGTCGTCTCTACAAGTTGTTTGAATTTGCTGCATGTATCAGCGGCAATCTGAGAGAAACCCTAGGAGTAGGATTTGTTCACAACACCGGCTGCAGCGATTGTGCCATTGACAGGGAAACCGATTTGCACGTGAACGTAACCCTTACCACCGAATTTCCTGAGATGATAGGGCCAGTTTTTCAATATATTTACCTCTATGATTACGTGGCCCTTACTCAGAAACGATGATCAGCCGAGCATACAGTTGCGACAGTTATCGGAGAGTTTGGTATGACTGCAGCCGGAGTGAGGTGGGATAGCTGTTGACCATCGGAAACCGATGACAGCACCCAATCGCGCCTATTACACTTCTACAATTGGTGAGTCCGCACGAATGCTAGTCTGCCTCATTGGTCTATCCGGAGGGGGAGAGGCACAGTGGCAGTACTTTGCCAAGCTGGCTGCACAGCCCGCACATCAAAAATGAGTATGATCCAACTGGACACAGCAACAAACAACGATATGCAAATGAAGATGTTAATTGTGAACCCAACTGGGGCTGCAGCTGAATCACTCTCCTCCCACACTCATCCGGTTAATAGAAACCACATGACCTACCGTCTGGCTGTTAGGTCGGAAAGGGAGCGGGAAGCGGTTAGAGTAGGTAACGTTTTGCCGTCCATACCATAGTTCAACGGTCAAGAGGCATGGCGATGGACCCAGCAGTGGTGACTGGCGCATGAACTTGTTTATAGCCGACCGCTGCATCTAATTAACTTTCTAATCCCACACCCACCTGGTTAATATAAATGACAGCCTACCTTGGCTTCATAAGTTCACGGTCTATAGTTATAATCGGACAAAATGGATGTACTCGAAACTGAAATTCCTACAAGACAATGCAACTGCCTCAGGCAGTTCAGCCTCCTGACTCCTGGCAGAACTCCAAGGTCGAAGAATTCGATTGGACGAAATGCTGGTTCCTTTTGACGTGACTTCGGTGTTCACATCCATTCTGCCGAGTTTAGCACAAGAAGTCTTACGCAGGAAAAAATTGAGGAATCATACGAAGAAACGCAGAGTTTGCTAAAAACTGAACACCTCATGAGGCTGTTCGAATTTTGTCAAATGACCTACTTCACTTTTGTCGGAGTAACCTATGCGCATACGCCTGGATACATGTTGGTGGTGTTGTGGTTTCGTTTGAATTCCCCCAAACAACAACCTTCCAAGCTAAATGAACTGATCTATCCTTCCTATATGGCCTATCTCATCACCGAACCACCCATACACCAAACATGTTGATAGTTCAATCGTAGCAAACAATTAGGTCTACTCTGAGACGAGATGCGAGGAATATGATTGCGGTGAACCAGAAATTCGTTACATCTGCATCAATTCCCTCTCTCACACACACCTTGTAAATGAAAAATAACATCATGTACTGTCGAACTCATGGGTCTGCAGGGGAAAGACTGAAGACATAGGAGACTGAATATCGACCATCAGCATTTGTAAGATGAAATAAGAAACGGCCAAAAAGTCATTAAGGAAGTTTTCTAACTATCGGAATGGATTGCTCCGTCAGACTGAAATACCTCTTTCCCAATGTGGCCTTCAGGGCATCAGATTAGTCCTGCGCGTCCAGCGACCCAACTCCTATTGTCGGCTGTGACACTGCATCTTGCTCACTTTTGCGTGCCGCACCAACGTAGGTTGACTCATCTGAAATTGTGAGGCGTCGGACCAAGTTCCAAATCACGTCAGACATCGCGAGGCTCTGTGTGATTTTCGGCCAAACACAGTCAGAAAAAGTGTCAAATCACAGTTAACCAATTTGGGTAATTGCAGTCAGGCAAAACAAACAAATTTCCGTACTATGAGTTCACATGTTTCCACTGAAAATAGAAGATGCGCATCAAATGAGCGCCTGACAGGTTTACCCACTGCAACATCTGTACCTAGCTTGCAAAGGTCAAACAATATTGATGATCCCAAATTATCACGAGTACTATGATTTCTGCGTAGCCACATCTTGCTTACTGCCGTTGTTGCGGTGCGGACGGCACTCGCTGACTACCGTGATGCAGCTTATACCTGAATTAGAGCAGCTAGAAGACTCAGGTGAGCCGCTTGTCAAGCAGTGGGGCAAAACGCACTAGCCGTCAGGAGCCGATTTACTGTCATCTGATTGGTTACACTAGGCAATGGCCCCCTTGAAAAGCAAAAATAGCTAAAACGCTACTCCGAATGCCGCTTTTCACTGACCGGCTTCAGGGATCGATTTTACGCACCGAAATTACTGCCTGAAGATGCCATTCGAGGAGCGCTTCAGGCTAACTTTAGGTCTCTTCCTAAACTCTTCTTCCTCTTGACAGATTGTCCTGTTGTCAAGGGCCGTGCGGAAGCGATTGTGCAAACATTTATCGAGTCTGCGGAACCGAGGAGAGAGTCCGCACGAACTGCCGGGGACGGTGCAGGAGATTGGTAGGTTCATCGACCGCACCATGAGAGGTTGACAAGATCATCTCACCAGAAAGACGGATGGTGGCACCAAACACCAGTTCAAAGACGGAACAGTCAAGGCTTGACCTAAGAGCGGAGCGGATGCCCAACAGGACCAGGAGATAGAGTCCGTCCAGTTCTCCGGATCGCCTGCGGCGCGTAGGGAGGCCTTCAGATGGCAGTGAAACCGCTCGGGCATCCCGTTGGCAGCCGGGTAAAAGGCTGTCGTGCGGATGCGAGTAGAGCCTAACAATGAGAGGAGCCACTGCAAGAGGCTAGATTCAAACTCGGCATCACGGTCGGTGGTGATAGTGGTGGGGGCACCAAAGATAGCAATCCAGCGACCAAGGAACGCTTTGACCACCGTTGGAGCAGCGACGTCAGACAGAGGGAACCCTTCCGACTGTATTGTCCTTAAATCGTCAGTTGCGTAAGCAGAACCTAAAAGAACTGGATTTTGCTCCCCCACCTCGGGGTTCGTTTGCCCCTTCCCACACACCTGAGGTCAGTGCACCAGGAATATTGATAGGTTGCGTTAAGACCCCTGCAGTCGCACTGTTAGTGTTTTTTGTTCTGTAAATTGTGTGCTCGATGAACGGACGACTCCTCCCACTTTAAAATACTTGAAATGTCCAACCTTTCGGTCGCATGAGTTGGAATCTACACGACGGACACAGGCGGCAACACATGGCTGGCATTGGTCCGAGAGTGGCCCAACATCGACCAGAGGCTCAAATAACTCCCAAGATTGCGACGTTTGATGTCTGCTTGCTGCTTGGACCGAATTCTATTTGTTATCACCCAGCTCCGCCTGCGAAGGCATGAGCAGAACTCTATATCCAACTGCTGGAACTAGTTAAGCTGAATTGCTCTGGGCGAGACACCTGATTTGGAAATGCAAAAAAGTGCACTTAGTTCTTTTCAGGGCCTCAACTGTACTTTCCGCTTAACAGCTGAATTAGGAGTGACTAGTGCGGCTACCAAGGATGTCTGCCACGTGAGATCTTCCACCTGATATTTTGTCTGAAATGGGATTGGATAGAGAGCATCAGGGGGACCAGAGTGACTGTGGATGGCAGCGGTTCTTACTGGTGGCATCTGTCACGAAAAAGGAACGCCGGGCGTGACATTCACTGCTTAACTCTCATTCTGCCTGAGCAATGTACTGCAAACAGTTTACCAGAGCGTCAACCAAACAATACTTCAAGGTAAGTGCTGCGCAAGTTCAACATATCTCTTCCACCGCTGCCATCCAAACGAGGGCAGTGCGGAAACGACTGCGCAAATATTTATCGCGTCTGGACCAGTCTCATTTTGACCTAGCCAACCCGCGATTCGCCCTCAACAATCCCATTACTGTTTTTATAGATGAGAGCAGGGCAGACAAGAAGTTGGCAATTGAGGAATTGCTATTTCGGTCGACTGATTCGGAGACTGAACTTGCACTCTGGAATGGGGAACCCACGCACGGCGAAGGAATCAAGAGTTTTCATCATGAATTCGTCAGAACTCCCTTGGTAAACGTCGTCGCAGTAAATTTCAGTCCTTACTTGCTCAGCACGGCGGAATGTTTTACCTACTTTGGAAGCCATCATCTGCCTGAACTGCGCTCTCTAAACCTCAGTCTGTATCACGCATCAGATCTGCTCCGTACGGTGAATGTCGAGATGGAGGTGGACTGTTTCCCATCACTGAACGAAGCACGTATCTTCTTTGCTGGAAGCTACTGTTATAGTTTTTTTTGTGCAGTACTTTATTATCTCAGGAACACCGGACAACTCACTTTGCTCGGTTGCGCTTTTTCAATGTGTGTTAACTCCTGTTGTCCTAGAGAAAACAAATTTTCTTTCTTAAATCTTCGAAAACTGCAAACATTTATCAGGTTGCTCCTTCCTGAGGAATGGCATCAGGGAATCCAATTTCCGAGACTCGAACGTTTAGTTCTGCATTGTTCGATGGTGTCTGACTACCAACAGAATAAGTGGAAATACAAGTCCTTGTTTCCGGGTGCCCAAATACACTTTTACCTTCCAAAACCATATGGAGACACTGACCTGAATGACTGGGAAAGCCTTTATTTACAAAACCGTGCTGATATGACTCTGACATTGGCAGATACTGATGGCCCCTCGTCTAGGGTGAGGTTCGTGAGCTGCAGCGAATTCTACCTCATTGATGACCGAATCTTTCTGCTCTCTCTCAAGGAGGTTCACTTGCAATTCTACCCTGAACAAAGCATTAGCCGTCGTAGCGAAGCCTTTGAAAGCAGTTACATAGAAGACATGATACTGAGAGCAGATGGAGCCATCTCCCACCTTCGATGCTCCTCAATCACAATAGGGGAGCGACGCACGACAACGCTTTTCCAGGACTTTGTAACGGTCGCCAGGTTGAAATTCCTGGCCTTCTTGACTGCCCAAAGGCATACTCTCGTCTTGCTTGACCTATCAGCGGATTTGCTTCATGACTGCCTCAACGATCAGCAGGCACTGAGACAGATTTTCAGTCTTCGTGGTCAGCTCCAAAGTGTGCGCGAGTTATTTGCCAACTCTGCGAGTGTCCGGAGTAGCAGGCCATTCATTGTATGCCGAATTTCGGTTGCAGACTTTCAAGCATTTCTGGAAATGTTTCCGTCCCTTACTTACCTCGAAATACACGAGAACTATAGGTTTTTGTTTTGGAAGAATTTTGAGGATTTCTGCGGCACGTGTCCTTGCCTGAAAAAGCTTCTTTGCTATTCAATAATTTTTTTTATAATTTGATGGTTGGTAGGAATTCGCCCTGCGGACTGGAAAGAATACATTAAGCGCAATACGAAAACTTTACTCGTACTCAGCTCTATGCACGTACCGATTCTGTGCAAGCATCATATATCCTTCTGTTTAACCCCTTTAGCCAAGCCACATTTACGAGGACGGACGTAGAGGTCGTCTTTGTAAGAATGCCCTGCCTACGCTGGTTTGTCCTGATTTGCGAAATACCTGAGCGAACCTGGATCTGCAGTCGGGCCCCGGACGGTCGAACGGTTGACACCGTGCAAGCAAATACCGTGACCAGTTTGGATCTTGTAACGAAGTATCCTCAATTATTTTCAACGTTCTGGATTGGACACATTCGATGTAATCCTAGATCATTCTATCCGTAGAGTACGGGTGTTCTGCATCTATATGCGCCAATTTCGAAAACTGACACACTGTACTCCCCTCATTGGTTTAATAAATTCAGTTTTCTGACCGTTTGCTTTAACTGAGAGTATTTTTACCCTATTCGTGAGATGCAGTCCGCTTCTACTCTCCCATGCAGACCGATCAGCCGTCGCTGAGTCCACCTTGAGGAGCTTGTGATGGTCAAATTACGGGCGTCAAATTATGAGTAGACGACTTAGGCATGGTAGGTTAGTCCACTTGGAAGGCTCACGCCGCACCAACCATTTGCATCCGATTACTGGCGGAGATGATTGACTGGCTTACACAGTGGATGGATGCCTGGGAGTGGGAAGAGGAGTACCGGGGATTTTGGATACTCCTTCCCCACGACACTTAGCACACATTCCTCACTAGAAACAAGTTGACGAACTTCTAAACTTTCGCTCTGTGCTCCAGGCCATGGCTTGGAAGGCTGACAACGGACAGGAGAACTCGGTCTTCCTCTCAGGATAGATGGCCAGGCTGCGGTAGATTCTGTTATACTCCCACCCCATTTGGATCCAAGCCACTGCTTGTAGGTTTCTGTTAAATCCTGGTCACTGTGTCCAGACCAGGCCTGTTGTGGCAGGCATAACTACTATCCTCTCAGTTTTTGTGTCTTTTTTACCGTTTCTCAGTCCATATCACTACTACCGGTAGACTCTGAACTTGTGTAGCCCGAGTAGGCGGTTGTTTATATTAATCAGGTAGATGTGGGATTAGCAAGTTAGTGAGATGCAGTGGTTGCCTAAAAACAAATTCATGCGCCGGTCACAGCTGCTGGCTGCACTTGGAGCGACATCCTGTTTGATGTACGGGCTGTTCAGTTATGTGTGATAGGATAGGTGTCACGGAGACGACGCACGTAATGGTTGCCTCATTCAACAGCTAACTGTCCTTCATCCCTCATCTGTGGCCCTTCGAGGCCGCGTTCAGCACGACGGTCATACCCCGGCACCTGTATTTGACGCTTGGAAACCCTTGACCCCAGTGGAGAAAGAAGTTGGAAGATTACTTTGGATTGATCCCCACTTTTTGACCAAGTTTGCGCCCGACACAACCTCAAAATTGAGGCTCCGCAGCATTCAGCAAACTGAAATCAGTGTTTGGGAGCGAAAAAGACAATGCCTTCCCGAGACGAAATTGGTTTCGTCGGATGAGCCGTGAATCTAGTTGAAGCATCGGCGATGTCACTACCAATCCGAACCTCGCTATCACTGACTATAGGTATGATGAGATAACGACAGACAAGATCGAGCATGCGAGGCTCACCCAGCAATCGCACGTTGCTTAATGCGACGCGAAACTGCGTAAAAAACCCCATTCGGAGACGAGGAATTTGTCGTAAGAGTGCGCGCCTGATGTTCCCGGTCATCAGGAGTGCGTACGATGAATTGGCCAATCATGTGGGTGGTATTATTCCTCGAGCGTAAACCGAGGTTTCCCAGAAAACAATTTTTGGGTTTTTCTTGGAAACAGCTGACAAAGCTTTGTTAAAATGGCGTTTAGTCTGCTACCACTTTTGTCAACGTCATATCAATTGGTCAGATTATCGATATCAGTGAACAGTTTTTCCGTTGGTAGGAGTGGGAGAGGTAATGGTGATTGTAGTGGTGGTGGAGTTGGTGGTAGTGGCGGTTGTGGGTGACGGTGCTTTACGCCGGCTGGGCATCAGAAATGTGGTCACCGGGGAGAGGTTAGACCTTCTAGGCAACGAACACCCTTAGCGACGTTTCGGCAGAGGGTTCTCTTGGGTAATCGCTCTTCGTCAATCCTTGGCTGTTTCGTTGCAGGTTACGTAGGGAGGACTCTCGCCGATACAGCCTTCGGGCCCAGTTCCGAATACGAAGAGAAGAAAAGGGATGCTAGTTTGTATTCTCTGATAGAAGCGAACAGGTGAGGAGAAGATGCGATCGCTGGAACAAGAGGTTTTTTGGCCAGATGCGTTGGATTCTCACTCGAACCCATCATCAGAGATAGTAGTAGATAAGTGTTTTGAGCAGTATTTATAGTTCATAGTCTCCACGCGATCACAACTGGCACCTCTCGAGATCACAGCCGGGGGGCGTAATTGATGTAATGACGGCTTGGCCATCTCCGTCTGTGTCGTTAATGGATGTTGGCGTGATGATGACACGGCAATTTGGTTCACTGTCATTGGAGGTGTTGGTCGCCCGCTCCCAACCCGCATGTCTCATTCCCCTGCACAGGCTATGCCTCATCACAGAACCTGCAAACGGGAGTTCATTGCGCTTTTTGGTAGAGTATGGGCCTGAGAACAGAAGAGACATTTCATTTTGACCGTCGTTCTAAGTGAGGATTAAGCTTTCGCACCAGTTAAATACACACCCAGACTTTTGTTCGAGTTTATGACTTACTCAAGTACATTGGATAACTGACCACGAAGCCTCACAACATGCCTCCGTGAGTTCTGATCAGTTAGGCAGCCAAAGACGAAGTTTGCTGAGATTTCCAGTGAAGCGTGTGTCTCCCTCTGAGGGCAGAAATTTAAGTCTGGCTGCCGTAAACAAGTCTTGATTTAGAGTTACCAATCCATAACCTGGAATTGAGCATTAGAAGCAGTGAGGGTAGGTAACACGAACGTCTGACTTCCAGGGGACCTCATTGGTGGAACTCCGTCAAAGAGTTCCGCCACTGCGACTGATAATATGTTCTAGGTAAAATTGTAAGTAGACCTGCTTGAGTGAGGGTGGAAGTATTCGGTCATCACTGAGACCGAGTTCACTGCAACCACGAAAATTCACCACAGGGGTGACTGTAGCTGTAGATTAGTTCGGGTAACTAGCGAATTCCATTTCCTTGTGGGTGCTGGGTTGCAGAGTACACGGAATACAGCGATTCGAGCTCACAACTTGAAGGTCCTTGTGCACAGAAAAATTAACCCGAATAGTTAGAAAAAAGGAACTTTACTTGGATATATTGCTCACGTAACCGTCCAGCTCATACCACTCTAGAACAACCAGTTCAAGTGCCGGGGAATAATGTGTCCCGTATTCCGCAGACTCAAACTCAAATGGCGGAGTTGACGCATTTGGTGCTCTCCAAAGAAAATGAAGTAGTCGGCAACGCTGAGGCATTGGGTGGTAAAATCAACAGGGAAAAGGTTCACGAAGAGTCCGTTAAGAAAATAATCCAGAAACCCCTTAATTTCCTGTCCACGCATGGGCCCCCATTCCAGAGGGCAAGATGCGTCACGAAGTCATTGCATTGTAGCAGCAGCGAGTTGAGCGCCTGCTTCTCTACCACCCCAGTGCTAATCGAGGTTTACGTTAATGGGATTTATGATAGCGAAGGCTGGGAAGGCAGATGAAAAATTTGATTGCTCCAGAGGTGATAAATGTTTGCAAAATCACTTCCGCACTGCTGTTGACAGCAGAAAAATCTGTCAAGAGGAAGAAGGCTTAAGAACGAGAAGTACAGTTACCATGATGTCCTCCTCGACTGGCATGTTCAGGAAATAATTTTAGTGCTTGTATTTGACCACTCAGGCCGGTCAGTTGGAGGCGAAATTCGAATAAACGTTTTAGCTGTTTCCTTTTTCGCGGGGCCGTTGCCCAGGGCAACCAATCAGGGGACAGGAACTCTTCTCCTGACTGTTAGCGCGTGTTCTGCTGTGCGGATTGACCATCGCATCGCCTGGGTCTTCTACGCGGTCTGATTCCGGAGCTAGGCCGCATCATGTTAGTCAGTGGACGACGGTCTGCACCCCAGCGAACGCAGTATGCAAGGCGTGGGTACGCCAAATACATAGTATGTGTGGTAATTTGGGAGCATCAAGCCTGTTTAACTGTCGAAATCTTTGGGAAGTTGTGCATTCACTTCCTCATGACTCCTTCTTCCTTACGGAAAACGAGATCGAGAAAGTTAGATCGTTTTCCTTCTCTCAGTTTTGTTCCAAAGTTGATGTGCTGAATGAGGTTTTCATTTGAGGAAAATTGTAGTAACCTGTGGACAAATGCTGGGTATGGGGCTTTTGCTAGGGGAATTTTCCAGTTTATTCCTGGAGCGCTAAAATCACCCAGAAGTAGTACGTTCTTCTGCCTACATGACTACTTCAGGTCTATAAGTAGTTCTATGTTGGCATTTTCAGCCGAGTTGGAGGGGCGGGTAAACAACGCTTAGGTTATTTGCCGATAACTGGTGGATACTAATCATGCGTGAAATGCTTCCAAAATTTCGTGGTATTAAATCGGATATTTTTCACTGACGGCTCGAAATTTCACTTGATTTATAACTCTCTACGCCTCCTCCTCGACTTAGGAATCTGCCACAATGGAATATTTGATAGGCTTCAATATGGGCTTCGCTACTACTTATTTCCTCAGTCAACCAGATGTATATCAACACACTTATGTGAAGTTTCTGCCCAGAGGCTAGTAATTTGAGTTCATCCAGTTAGTTGAAGAGACCCTGACAGGTGTTGTAGTAGATTTCTGCACGGCGACCACTGATACTGATATATGCCTCGAAACTGGGCCCATGTTCCTTCTCTAGTCAGGCATAGCGAGCCGCTGTATGATATCGGGATCTGTCCTGACATATCGAGGTTCAGTAGGAAGGTTGGTCAAGCACAATTAGGCAGTGTCCAATCAAAGTTAACCAAATTGGCCGATAGCAGTCAGCCAAACCGAATGATCAACTTCAACTATCAAGTCAACACGCTGCCAGCAACAAAACTATACGCATCAAATCAGGGTCTGCCAGAACGAGCAGTTGCAGCACTTTCACCTAGCTTGTGACGGTTAAACAATCGTGATGATGCCAAATTATTACGGGCGGTATGTTGTTGGTGAAGCCGTATCTCGCTTACTGCCATTTCAGCCTTTCGTACTGCCTTTCACTGACTACCTGGATGCAGCCTTACGCTTGATTTTGACAACGCAGAAGACTCAGGTGACTAGATTGGCAACCCGTGGGATGAAACATGCGCTACCAGTTCGGAGACGATTTGCTGTCCCCGGATTGGTTGCTCTTAGCAACGGTTCCCGAGAAAAGGAAAACGGTATAAAAGCAAATCAAACGTCCGATTTCCAATAACCGTCGTGAGGGATCCACTTAATGCACTGCAATTACTTCCTGAACATGTCAATCGAGGAGCACTTCAAGGTATCTGTATTTATTGTCATAAATTGCTCTTTCTCTTGACAGATTGCCATCCTTTCATGGGCAGTGCGGAAGCGATTGCGCAAACACTTATCGCGTCTGGACCAATCAAAATTCGATTTGGCTTTTCCGGCGTTCGCCCTCAATAATCCAATAAACGTATTTCTCGATCATAACTGGATTTTAGAGAAGCAGAGACTCGAACGGCTACTGGTACGACGCAATGGCTTCGTGACGCAACTTGCGTTCTGGGATGGGGGGCCAATGTGTGGAGAGGGCATTAAGGGTTTTCTGGATTATTTTAATAAACGACTCTTCGTGAACCTTGTTACTGTTAATTTTTACCGCCCAGTGCCTCAGCGTTTCCGACTACTTCGCTTACTTTGGAGACCACCAAATGCCCCAACTCCGCCATCTCAGTACTCCACCATCTCAGAAATACCAGACAGCTCACTTTGCTAGATGTTCGCCTGTTTTTTGAAAAATATTTCTGTCCCTTCAAGCAATCTGTCCTATCATTTCCAAACCTTCACAAACTGCAAGTATCCCTGAAGTCATTCCTACTGTCTGAGGAATACGGAACACACCATTTTCCGGCCCTTGAACTGGTAGTTCTCAAGTGGTGCCTTGTTTCCCACTGCTCGGGTTCATTTTTCTGTGTAAAAGAATTGTCGAGTCTTCGACTGGCATCGCTGCGGCGCCTGTACTCTGCAACCCAGCGCCCGCTAGGAACTGGCATTTGCTAGTTCCCCAGACTATACTACAGGCGCAGGCGAACGTGTGGTGAATTTTTGTGGTTGCAGTGAACTCTACGTCAGTGGTGACAGAATCTATCCACTCTCATTCAAGGAGGTGTACCTACAATTTTACCTAGAACCGATTACAAGTAGCCGTAACGGAACCCTTCGACGGTGTGCCATTGCGGAGTTCCTCCTGAAGGCTGTCGTTGGGGTTACCCACCTTCAGTGCCTGTTAGGCTCAGTTTCAGTTTCTGGATTATTTTCATAAACGACCCTTCGTGAACCTTGTTACTGTTAATTTTTACCGCCCAGTGCCTCAGCGTTTCCGACTACTTCAATTACTTTGGAGACCACCAAATGCCCCAACTCCGCCGTCTGAGCCTGAGTCTGTACCATGTGCCAGGTCTGCTCGTCCCAGCAGGAGCTTATATGGAGGCGGACTATTTCATGTCTCTGACGATGCCAATATCCGATTTACTGAACACTGGTGCCACAGTTGTTACTTCGCAGTACTCCACCGTCTGCGAAATACCAGTCACCTCGCTCTGCTAGATGATCATCTATTTGTTGAAAAAAACTCCTGCCTCCTCAAGCACTCTCACGTGTCGTTCCCAAATCTTCGTCAACTGCGTCTATCTCTGAAGTCATTCCTTCTGTCTGAAGAGCACAGGGTACACTACTTCCCGGCACTTGAAATTATAGTTCTAGAATGGTTTCAGCTGGACGGCTACCTAAGAAATCTAGCCAATTGCAATTCCCTGTTTCCAACTGCTCGCGTTCACTTTTCTGTGCACAAGGACTGCCGAGTCTTCGGCTGGCATCGCTGTGGCGCCTGTTTTCTGCAACCAAGCGCCCGCAAGGAGCTTGCATTTGTTAATTCCCCAGACTATACTACAGGCACAACTGAACCTGTCGTGAAATTTTGTGGTTGTAGTGAACTCTACCTCAGCGATGACCAGATATTTCCACTTTCGCTCAAGGAGGTCTATCTACAATTTTACCTGGAACCTATCATAAGGCGCAGTGACTTGCCACTTCGAAGGTGTGCCATCGCGGAGGTCCTCTTGAAGGCCGACTGTGGTGTTACCCACCTTCAGTGCCTGTTATGCTCAGTTTCAGATTATGCGTTGGAAACTCTGACTCAAGGCGTCGAAACGGCAGCCAGACTTAAATTTCTGCCTCTCCTGGCTGCTCACAGGTACACACTCACTTCACTGGAAATCTCAGCAGACTTAGTCTTTGGCTGCCTCACTGATCAGCACGCCCTACAGCGTGTTGTGAGTCTTCGTGGTCAGTTACCTACTCTACGTTTGTTAGTCATCTCCTCGGAGACGGGTCTGGGTATCTATTTACTCGACATCATCAGAATTTCGGGAGCCGAATTGAAACCGTTTCTGGAAATGTTTCCGTGCATTACGGAGGTTGAAGTCCAGCGGGCAAATCACATACGGAGGACAAAGCTGGGGGACATTTGTGCCGTTTGTCCCAGGCTGCAGATTCTTCGCTGCTATCTGTGGGGTTATGGACAGGATTGCGCGACAGAGCCCAATCCGCCGTATAGACTGGATACCCTCCATTGGTCACTGGACGGGGATTGTACTGCTGATCATCTGAACACCCTTCCAGGTGTTGTGCATGCATCTTTTATTCTGTTTTATCTCAGACATAGTCAGACTACTATGAAGCAGGAGCAGATAGAGACAATTTTTTCACGGATGGCATGCTTAATCTGTATTGTTTTGTTTTGGAACAGTCGAAAACTTGTCTGGATTTGTCGTCGATCTTCAGATGGTCGACCGATTGAACTAGTGTCTGCGGACTCTCCGCGGGATGGTGATTTAGTGCCTCTGTGTCCACAGCTTTTTTCAAAGATCTGGAGTAGCATCATGCGAGTTAACTATTTTTATGAATAATATTAGAGACTGGTTGATAATTGCCGATCCAATCAATTTTCGAATGACTTTACTTTGTGCATCAAATACCTATTATTTTGCTACTTTGGTGATTGTTTTTAGATTTCTCGACATCCTTAAAGATTTATATTCAAAGGCTGATGAGTTGCCAGTGAAATTGCAGCAATGTCTTGCGATCATAATTCATACGCTTGTATATATTGAATAAGGGACATTTCAATAAATATGACCGTTCGACCGTCGATTTCGACGATGTTCACCGTATGCTCAACAGCATGGTGGTGCAGGGACGGTGACTTGCACGTAAATTAGATTTAAGCGATAGTCGACTTGCAATGCATCTACCGCACTCTCCCTTCCCTTACCTGCCTGGACTCGGTATAAAGACAGAGTCAAGAAGACCGGAGGCGGGGTCAGGCGCATGTGGCTGGCGCGGCCGGAGCCGCTCCTGACCGTGCCGTTACCACTGAATCACACCTCACGGAGTGGGAATGGCAGACGTGGCTGGTGTGGCGTGAGCCTGCACCTACGCGTTCACCAAGCCCTGCTCCCCCTTCAGCTTCACCATTTTTTAGGGGAGCTTAACCCGAGTAACGGATGTCATGCCCCGATCTGGCCTCGTGTTGGTCCAGCGCATCTACCACGTGGCCCTATTTAGGGGCATTCAAGATATACGTCAAAGGCAAATACGCTTGGTGACGTGACACGTCAAATACGACTAAGCTAGCCATATATCCCTAACCAATATAAAACCAGTGCGTAGGCATCCAAAAAAACATCAAATTAATAATGAACGACCTTTGTTTAAATGAAAATGCAAAGTATTGCAAGAACGCGAAAATTTCTGTCGCATGAGTATGCTCACATTTTAGAAGAAAATACTACTGGTCCATGCACATAACTGGTTAATAAAACGGTATAGACAAATGGAAGTTTGAAAATTATTCTTTTTATATATATTTTCATGAAATATCCTCCATCAAGTAGTTTTACATGAAGACTGACGTATAGTCAAGTATGTACTTTTCGGTGGATGTGTTTTATGACCTTGTCCAGCGTCATCGATTAAAATGTTCCATTTCTGTATTCCTACCTATGCATAATGCGAAGTCCACCATATGCTCCACAGCATAATGTCTGCGGGTGATGACTTGCGCGTGCTGTAGATTATAGTGGTGGTAGACTTGTGCTGAATCTGCCTCACTCGCCCCCCTTCCCCTGACATGACCCGGTGTCATGACGAAGTCAAGAAGACCGGAGGCGGTAGAGGGTGCAGGTGGCTGGCGCTACCGGAGCCGACATTAAGCATGCCGAATAACCATGACTGACTGCGCACCGTGCACCTCTACCACACTTATCTGCGATTCTCTCAGATAATCAGAAGCTTCAAGCCAATACACTTCTTGCTCCATCGATTGCATCTTCAATGGGTTTACGTTTAGCAGGATGTTAGGAGCGCTCTCATTGATGAGGCCTTTGTTGGCATTTTCAAAGATGAGAAGTGGATTGGTCGTGTTAACTTTCCAGCGGGTCCTCAGATACCCATGAATGCCGTTCTGTGCCCGGAAAGATCGTTGGCAATGTTGACACGATGGCAGGGTTTGGGAGGTTAACCGGTTTTCCCGGGATAATTCAGTCTTGCCTGCCTCTATTTTCATCTTGGCAGCAGCTATCAGGTTAGCCTCGAATATGGCGGCTCTAATTTTTATGGTATTGCGCCACGAATGTCCATCTTACAAGAGATCAGCTGAGGTCTCCGGGTTAGTATGCAGATGCTTGCAGAGGTCCTCAATTCGCCCTAGTGGCCAAGCCTATGTTCACCTTGTTTCCGAGCATCCGTAGCTAAGAGAACGTAGAAAAGCCATTTGGACAGGCGCATGTCATCGATCTTTACAAGGTAACTGCTCTATTAGGGCACGGCGTGGACGCTAAGCACGCCCTTTTCTGCAGAATGATTGTATGGTATGAAACCCGAATGAGTTGCTGTTAATAAATCGCCTACTTATTTTATTTAGGTAGGTTATTTTATTGCAGTTTGCTCGATAATTTTTCCTGAATAGGATTATGGTTTCAGGGTGAGGTTTAGGGCTTTAGATTTGTGGTTACGTTTTTAGGTTAAGTTGTCCTGTTGTTAGGGCTTGGATGTAGGATTTTAGTTTTGAGGTGAGATCTTAAGGTTTAGGTTAGGATTTAGGGTTTTGTTACTAGTTTTACACTTGGAGGTTTGGGTGTAGATTTTAAGGTGAATAAGCCAAGTTTGGCGAACGTACGCTTTCGATTATTCATCATCAGGCCAATACAGTAATATAAGCGAAGAGTAACACAAGTTTTAAGTTTAGGCAACGGGGCTAGTGTTCTGAGAAGATGTTGGGTTTAGGGCTATCCACGTACAATTTCCCTAGCCTTCCTTTTACAGTCTTCAAGCATGTGATCTGCTACACCCTTGGCGCAATGTCGCATGTCAGCACACGCATAGGTAACTTAAGTGAAAAACATTATCTTTGGTGGTACGGCACCCACAATCGCCATAGAGCAAAATACATATAATCCCTGGTTTCGATGTACCATATCATCCTACAAATCTAAAGCAGAAACGCATACGTACGTGTGTTTTGTGTGTCCCTCGTTTGTTATTTCTGCTTCCCTTCGCTTCCCGTTCATCCGTCTACCCTCGCAACTTTCAAAACGTTCTACAGAGAGGGAGAAATGAAGTTCCGTGCCACATAGAGGAATTCGGATCACTCTGGCAGCCTGGAATCTTCGATCGCCTTTAAACAATCCATGGAGTAACAGATCGTAAAGTGGGACGGCGCTAGTCGCTTGAGAAGAGGTGCGACACAGAGTTGATATCGCTGCTCTCAGCTAGACCTATTTAACCGAAGGTGACAAACGGGAGTGTGGGCGCTGGCTACACCTTCTTCAAGCAGTAGCAATCAGTTCATTTGGAGTAAATGACAGATGCCGTTAAAAACTCCACTGAAACGGTACTGGTATGAAAAATTGTTAAGTTGTAAAAATTTTACAAGTCACTGTCGTATGCAGAATGTATAAAAGTAATAATGAAGCGTCAATTTAAAAATGTGCGGCGTCTGCAAAATAACAGCAAACAGCACGTTAACTGCATTCGTACCTTGAAATTTTATTCATAGTTACTTCAAGCAAAATTATCTATTGAACTCAAGAGAGTAGTATGTTTACAGTTATCTCACATTCATAAGATGGGATGTAGTAAGTTCGGATAGACCGTTAACAGGTGATTGGGGGTGTAGGGGTACTAGTTAGGGGTAGCACCACACAGATAGCATTTGGTCGCTCCATTTGTCTCGCACAGGTGGTGAATGCTCCTGTGGCCGCCTCTAACTGGTACCCAACTCTCACCTGTGGCTCCTCGAAGTTGGGTTCTTCCAAGCGGCCACACCCCGGGCAACCGTCACGACCGGCGAGCTAAACCAGGTGAGGGTCTCCGGTGTTGTGTGTGCCTCCACACCCGGTATGTCTGACTCCCGAACTTCCCACCTCCCCCCTCTCAAAAAGTCCTACGATGGGGGGGACAGCAACCCCGTAGGCGGCCCAGGCTAACTTGGGTCGTTCTTCCACTAAAACAAAACCGTAACCCATAGTGGAGCTCGGCAGCCGTCTGGGATGTCAGAGTAGCCCTTTTTAGGGACAGCACAACTTGCCTCCTCGCGGAGGAAGGGGGCTAGAAAAGGTGCCCTAAACAAATGCTGGGTATCACGTTTTCTGCAGCCGGCCGCGGCTCGCAGATCGCAAAATACGCGGTCGTAAAACTCAAACAAACAACAATACCCCCGTCCCCATCCCCTCGCCATACCCTCCAGGCTGCTCGGGTGAGTCCACTCACACTAGCAGCCTGGAATGATCGTTCCCTTTTTAGACAATCCTAGGAGCAACCGGCCGGAACGAAGGACGGCGCTAGTCGCTTGGGAACTGGTGCGCTACAAGGTGGACGTTGCTGCTCTCTGCGAGACCCGATTCTCTGAGCAGGGTTAGCTGGAGGAGGTGGGTGCCAGCTACACCTTCTTCTGGAGCGGCCGGCCAAAGGCAGAGCGACGCGACGCTGGTGTTGCCTTTGCCATCCGGAACGACATCGTGGGACGTCTGCCATGTCTGCCGCAGGGTATCAATGATCACCTGATGAGCCTCCGCCTGCCTCGTCGGGGAGACCATTTCGCTACCATCATCAGCGCCTACGCTCCCCCAATGACGAGCTCTGATGCGGCGAAGGACAAATTCTACGAGGACCGGCACGCCTTGCTGGTGACTGTGCTGAAAGAGGACAAGTTAATTGTCCTTGGTGACGTCAATGCTCGCGTGCGGAAGGAACACGCTGCCTGGCAGGGAGTGCTGGGTCCGCACGGTCTCGCTAGCTGTAACGATAACGGCCTCCTTCTTCTGCGCACGTGTGCGGAACACCGTCTCCTGCTGACCAACACCTTCTTTCGCCTTCCGACGCGGGAGAAGGCCAAGTGGATGCACCCTCGGTCGCGGCGCTCGCATCTGCTGGACTATGTTCTCGTCCGGAGGCGAGATCGACAAGACGTGATGGTAACCAAGGCGATCCGCGATGCCAATGGTTAGACAGATCACCGCCTCGTCATCTCCCAGATGAGGCTCCGACTGCAACCCCGACGAAGGCCCCAAGGTAAGAGGCAGCCACGTAAGTTAAATACTCTTTTATTAAATTTGCCTGCTCACTGTTTTGATTTCAGCAACCAAATAACCGAGAAACTGGAGGACCTGCATGCTCCAGATGATAACGCTACCGTGGAGACACGATGGTGTCAACTGAGAAATGTCATCCAGTCCACCGCCCTCGATGTCCTCGGACGCACACGCCGTCGACACCAGGACTGGTTTGACGACAATGACGCCGACATCAGCAACTTACTCGCGAAGAAGAATGGACTACACAAAGCCTACATGGACCTTCGTACTGACGCAACCAAAGCAGCCTTCTTCAGATGCCGGCGCCTTGTACAACAACGGCTGCGGGAGATGCAGGATGCCTGGATGATCCGAAAGGCTGAGGAAATCCAGGGGTATGCGGACCGCAATGAAATGAAAAACTTTTTCAAAGCCATCAAGGCCATCTACGGCCCGTGTATCAAGGGGTCCGCACCGCTGCTCAGCTCTGACGGCACAACACTGCTGACAGAGAAATCGCAAATTCTAAGCGCTGGGCCGAGCACTTCAGAAATGTCCTTTAATTGCTCATCAGCCATCTCCGATGCTGCAATTGACCGGCTCCCTCAAGTGGACACAAACAATGACCTGGATCTGCCACCTTCCCTACCAGAAACCATCCGGGCCGTGCAGCAGATTTCCAGAGATAAAACACCGGGATCCGACGCAATCCAACCGGAAGTCTACAAGCACGGTGGCCCCGGATGATGGCAGAACTCACAACACTCTTCCAGGAGATTTGGCGCCAAGGAACAGTTCCTCAGGATTTCAAAGACGCGACCATCGTCCATCTCTACAAACGGAAGGGGAACTGGCAACTCTGTGATAATCACAAAGGCATCTCGTTGCTCAACATCGCCGGGAAGATCTTCGCCCGTATCCTTCTCAATTGTCTTAACGGTCATCTAGAGCAGGGCCTGCTCCCGGAAAGCCAATGTGGCTTCCGCCAACACCGCGGTACAACTGATATGATCTTTGCCGCCCGCCAGCTACAATAGAAGTGTCAAGAGATGCGAACTAAGCTGTACACTACCTTCGTGGATCTAACGAAAGCCTTTGACACGGTAAATCGTGACGGACTGTGGAAACTCATGCAGATATTTGGTTGTCCTGAGCGGTTCACGCACATGGTGCGTCAGCTTCATGACGGGATGACGGCGCGCGTCACTGACAACGGGATGGTATCTGAAGCATTCGCAGTGACCAGCGGAGTGAAGCAGGGCTGCGTTCTGGCCCCCACCCTCTTCAGTCTCATGTTCTCGGCTATGCTGATGGACGCCTACCGTAATGAGCAGCCTGGTATCCGCATCGCCTACAGAACTGACGGGCACCTTCTCAACAGTCGGCGTATGCAGGCTCCAACGCGCGTGTCTACGACTACAGTCCATGACTTGCTCTTCGCGGACGACTGCGCCCTTAACACCGTGACGGAGGAAGACATGCAAAGGAGCATGGACCTCTTCGCCGAAGGCTGCGCTGATTTTGGATTAACAATCAGTACAGCCAAAACGGTTGTCATGCACCAGCCGCCACCCAGCGCGGAATACAATGCTCCTTGAATCAATGTCAACGGTGCTCAACTCAAAAACGTGGATATCTTCGCTTATCTAGGAAGCACGATGTCGCACAACACGAGAATCGATGACGAGGTTGCCCAACGGATCTCCAAAGCTAGTCAGGCCTTCGGCCGGTCGGTATTCACCTGAACACATAACTGTAGATGTACAAGGCCGTCGTCTTGACGGCACTCCTTTACGGAGCGGAAACCTGGACCGTCTACTCGAACCAAACCAGGAAGCTGAATCACTTTCATCTCAGCTGCGTCCGCAGAATACTGAAGCTGAGATGGCAAGACAGGATCCGGACACGGAAGTCCTGGAGCAGACCGGAATCCTCAGCATCCATGCCATGCTGAGGCAAGTGCAACTGCGATGAAGCGGCCACCTGGTAAGAATGGACGACGAGCGACTACCCAAGCGACTTTTCTACGGAGATTTCGCTACGGGTTCTCGCCGGCAGGGAGGTCAAAAACGGCGCTACAAGGACACTTTGACGAAATCGCTGAAGCAACTGCAAATCAACTCGGCGACCTTGGCGGACCTCGCCCAGGATAGACCGGCATGGAGAAGATCAGTGAAGACTGGTTCAGCAATCAATGAGGCCAACCGGATCGCCGCCGCCAAGGCCAAAAGAGCGGCACGAAAGTCACCAGCGCCCCGGACCAACACCGCCAATGCCCAGGCCCTGCCAACATGCCCGCGCTGTCAACGCATCTTCTGCGCGCGAATCGGCCTTGTTGGACATGTTTGGACGCAATGCACCAACAATCCGACAATTCCAATTTCTACGTCAAATTCTGCCAACCCTCCTTCTGACTCCCCACCCTCACTCCTGGCATCAATTCCATTACTCCCACCATCATAGAGACCACATTCCAATACTCATCGCCTGTTACCCCCACGACCGCAACCACCAGCGCCTTCGCCTTCACTACCACCACCACCACAATCAGCGATGGGGAATCTCTCCTAAGCTGTACTCAATGCGACCGCACATTCACCTCACGCATCGTCCTGGTCGGTCACTGACGAATACATCGTACAGAGACCGGTGAGCCAGTGCCTGGAACACCATCACACAGCAGAGATCGTCACCTCCACTGCCCTCACTGTCCTCGCGCATTCACTCATCGCATGGGCCTATTCGGTCACATGCGCATCCATGACAGCGGAATTCACCACAATGCCGACAACACCGATACACCATGCACACCCTCCTCTCCTGCCATTGTTAGCGCCCCTGCCACCCCCACTACCATGAATGACATCCCCCAGCCTCTACCGATTGCTCCTGCCCACACTGCGTCGCACCTTCAACTCACGCATCGGCCTGGTCGGTCACTGCGAATCCATCGCACGGAGGCTTGTGAAATAGTGTCTGGGGCTCCGACATACAGTCGACGCGCTCGCCTTCACTGCCCTCACTGCTCCCGCACATTTACACACCGCATGGGCCTATTAGGACACATGTGCCTCCACGACAACCTCTGGTAAACCACCGGTGGCTAAGCTACATCAGCGCACACTACCTACACCAATGCATCGACAACACCCTCAAAATCACCATTTACCAGAGTATATCACGGTTTCCTAGAAACCGTGGCTGGGAAGTCTGCCAATCTGACGCTTCCACCAGAGCACTCCATCGGCTCAGTGTCTGTGCTAAGTGTGTCGAGTGGTTGACCAGTGGACTGGGAGTCAGATGGCGATGGCTGCTCCATATCCCCTGAGTTTGTGATTCCTGGTGTGTGCATTATGGGGGCCAGGGGATGCCAATTGAGGGGATGCTGACTGGTGGTCTGAGAGTCAGGCTGCGATGGCTCCTTCTTAATGTGACCTCTGGCTATCGCACACATGTGAGATGTAAGCCGTTCAACCCCCTGTTGTGTGAAATCCTGGTGCTTGTGTTTGGGGGGCCAGGTCATGTACGTAGTACACGTAGACGAGGTCACCAGCAGCTGCGCCCGCTTCCGCATCAGATAACTGACCGGCTCGGACAGTGGTCTGATTGTGGAGGTAGGGGAGAGAGTGAGGTCGAGAGATCCGCGTATTTTCCTCACTATAAACAATCTGACGCGCTTGAAACTATCACGGTGCGCTAAAAGTCGTGGCTTGGAAGGTTGCCGACTGACGGGATAACATGGACTGCATGGTCAGCACAATGTGTGTTTTGTATGGAGTGGCAGACTGGCGGACTGAGAGTCAGGTTGCAATGGCTCCTTCTTAATGTGGCCTTTATGGCACTCCCACTCCGTGGGATCCAAGCCAGGTATGGTGGTACGTCTAGAGGCGGCTCCTGCCGCGCTAGCCACCTGCACCCTCTCCCATCTCCGGTCTTCTTGACTCTGTCATGACACCAGGCACAGGTGGGAAAGGAGAAGAGAGTGCGGTAGCTGCAGCACAAGTCTACTATCACTTTAATTAGACCACGCGCAAGTCACCGTCCCTGCACCACCCGTCCGTGGAGCATACGGTGGACATCGTCGGACTACGACGGTCGAACTGTCGTCTATACCTGAGTTTGGCACATACACCAGTGGCGTTTAGTAGTGTGACAGACAATTTGATAGGCGGCAGTAAGTGTTTGGTAGAGCCGTTCTAGGAGAAGGGGGAGGACAGAGATGGCGCGGGGGATACATGCAGTTAAGAGGCCGTTGGCCAAGCTAAGCGCGGAGCTTGTACGAGGTTCTTTTGTGCGCCCAAGACCGGCTTCTTCAACCTAATGGCAGTCGCTTCTGCTGCTGCTGTGTTAGGCGGTTCATTTGCACTTCGTCGTGCCTGCTGGAAGTTAAGCGAGACAGAGAGATTTAAATGGCCCATCAAGCATTAACAGATGTGGCTAGTGCATGGGCAAAAGTAAGTTATTCGCGTATTTAGCCTTTTTTCCTTAAGCACGTATAAAAACCTGGCGTTGGATGCTGGTGGTGTTAGAATGTGGATGTCCCTGTAGGATTTGTTTAGCCGGTTCTTCTCGCCGAGATGGTTGTTGATGCTGGTGTCATTGTCGACAAAGCAATTCTGGCGTTGACAGCGTGCGTGTCCGAGGACTTTGAGGGTGGTGGATGACGCTCCGCAGTTGACACCATCGTGTCTCCACGGTGGCATTATCATCTGAAGCATGCGGGTCCTCCAGTTTCTGGGTTATTTGTTGCTGAAATCAAAACAGTGAGCAGGCAAATTTAATAAAAGAGTATTTAACTTACATGGGGGACTCTTACCTTGGGGCCTTCATCGGGGTTGCAGTCGGATACGGGCGAAGATCTTCCCGGCGATGTTGAGCAACGAGATGCCTCTGGGATTATCACAGAGTTGCCGGTTCCCCTTCCGTTTGTAGAGATGGACGATGGTCGCGTCTTTGAAATTCTGAGGAACTGTTCCTTGGCGCCACATCTCCTGGAAGAGTGTTGTGAGTTCTGCCATCAGCCGGGGCCCACCGTGCTTGTAGATTTCCGGTGGGATTGTGTCGGATTCCGGTGCTTTACCTCTGGAAATCTGCTGCACGGCCCGGATGGTTTCTGGTAGGGAAGGCGGCAGATCCAGGTCATTGTTCGTGTCCACTTGAGGGAGCCGGTCAGTGGCAGCATCGGAGATGGTTGATGAGCAATTAAGGAAATTTCTGAAGTGCTCGGCCCAGCACTTCAGAATTTGCGATTTCTCTGTCAGCAGTGTTGTGCCGTCAGAGCTGAGCAGCGTTGCGGTCCCCTTGATACACGGGCCGTAGATGGCCTTGATGGCTTTGAAAAGGTTTTTCATTTCATTGCGGTCCGCATACCCCTGGATTTCTTCAGCCTTTCGGATCATCCAGGCATCCTGCATCTCCCGCAGCCGTTGTTGTACAAGGTGCCGGCATCTGAAGAAGGCTGCTTTGGTGGCGTCAGTCCGAAGGTCCATGCAGGCTTTGTGTTGTCCATTCTTCTTCGCGAGTAAGTTGCTGATGTCAGCGTCATTGTCGTCAAACCAGTCCTGGTGTTGTCGGCGTGCGCGTCTGAGGACTTCGAGGGCGGTGGACTGGATGAAATTTCGCAGTTGACACCATCGTGTTTCCACGATGCCATTATTATCTGAAACATGCAGGTTCTTCAGATTCTTGGTTATTTGGTTGCTGAAATCAAAACAGTGAGCACGCAAATTTAACAAAAGAGTAATAAACTGACCTGGCAGCCACTTAAGTTGGGGCCTTCGTCGGGGTTGCATTCGGAGCCTCATCTATGAGATGACGAGGCGGTGATCTGTCCAACCATCGGCATCGCGGATTACCTTGGTTACCAGGCGAGAACATATTCCAGCAGCTGCCAGCGCCGTGATCGAAGTGCACTCACGTGGCTTTCTCTCGCGCCTGGAGGCGGAAGAAGCTGATATTCAGCAGGAGACTGTGTTCCGCGCAAATGCGAGTACGGAGGAGGCCGGTATCGTTACAGCTACCGAGACCTTGGGGACCCAGCACTCCCTGCCAGGCAGCGTGGTCCTTCCCGACGCGAGCATTGAAGTCACCAAGGACAATTAACTTGTTCACCTTCGACACAGTCGCCAGCAGGGCGTGCAGGTCCTCTTAGAGTTTGTTCTTCACCGCATCGGAGCTCGTCCTTGATGGGGGCCTAGGCACTTATGATTGTGACGAATTTGGCTCCCCAAAGAGGCAGGCGGAGGTTCATAAGGCGATCATTTCTACCCTGCGGCAGACAGAGCAGACGTCCCATGATGTCGTTCCGGATGGCAAAGACAATACCAGCGTCGTATCACTCTGCCTTTGGCCGGCCGCTCCAGAAGGTGTAGCCGGCACCCACCTCCTCTAACTGACTCTGTTCAGAGAATCGGCTCTCACTGAGAGCAGCACTGCCCACCTTGTATCGCGCCAGTTCCCAAGTGACTAGCGCCCTCCTGCGTCCTGGCCGGTTGCTCTGCGGATTGTCTAAAAGGGAATGAACATTCCAGGCTGCTAGTGTGAGTGGACTCACCCGAGCAGCCCGGAGGGTATGGCTGAAGAGCGGGATAATGTTGTTTGTTTAAGTTTTACGACCGCGTATTTTGCGATCGGTGAGCCCTGGCCAAATGCAGAAGACAGGATGGCAGGACGGACAACCAATCAAGAGACGGTTAGAGCACGAATAGGCATAAGAAAGCATCGCAGACTTTTAATTTGATTTTACGCATAAGATTGTGTCACGCCTCGTTTTCAGTGGCCTACCCGTGTTTACAACCACAAACTCAAACAACTTGACAATTTTTGATTTAAGTGTTTGTTCATATTATTGCTGACTAAAATGGCTGAGGATTTTACCTCCGCATATATTTAAAATTTGTACTATTGCAAGAAGTAGGGGCGTTCACCAGGAGGGTTTACTTGAGGCCTGACATTTCCAGTGGTGTTTTCGCGTATCCCGCTTCAGAGACTGGAAGGTCATGCGCCCGTCCCTCATTAGATAGTGCATTTTGCTTGGTGCGTCGGTTGGCAATGCCAAGTGTGGGGTTGAATCGGACCCGGTAATCAGTTTGGCAACGCAGTGTCGTCGATCGATCTTTTTGAGCTTCACTGATTGGCTACAGTCAAACATGACTCATGCGAACGCTCACACTCCGTGCTGAAAGGACAGGCACAACAATTAGCTCCTGACGTAGTGGAACAAATGCTGTTTCTCGTGTCCCATCTACGTTGTAGCCTTCTGTGGACCGTCGACCTGCTGTTGCTCGATCTGAAACCTAATCCGGCACTGCGTGGTTCGTGCAGCTTTACAAGTCCATTAAACTTATCTGTTCGGGAGCTCAGCCTACATTAGTTCTGTGCCACCCACCACTTTGTTCGCCATTCTGAGGCCAACCACGAGCTTGGGCATCAGTCCCCATCTCGAGTTCTCCTGTGTTCGCTCCAGCTATTGGCTGCGAATATCCTTTTTCTCTTTGGTTAACTGTAAATCATTTATGCGATAGATGTGTGCTCTTGAATGTGTGTGCTGTCGAGGGTCGTGCCCCCTAAACGGGCCACGTGGTAGATGCGTTGGACCAACACGGGGGCCACATCAGGGCACGGCAGGCGTTATTCGGGTTGCGCTCCCAAAGCAAATGCCGAACATGGGGAGGTGTGGTGGCACGCCTAGTGGCGGCTAGGGCCTAGGTGCCCCGGCCGCGCCAGCCACCTGCGCCCTCTCCCATCTCCGGTCTTCTTGACTCTGTCTTGACACCGGACATAGGTGGGGGAGGAGGAGAGAGTGCGTTAGATGCAGCGCAAGTCTGCTAGCACTTTAAATTAAATCACGCGCAAGTCAACGTCCCTGCACCACCCTTCTGTGGAGCATACGGTGGACATCGTCGGACTACGATGGTCGAACTGTCGTGTCGGGGTTGAACAAATTCACCAAGAACCTCAAGTCGGCATATCTAGACAGCCTGTTCAAGATGGAAGAAAAAAAATGTGGTCATTTGCCGTTTCTAGATTTAATTATCTACATGTTCGAAAAAAATAATTTTATTAAATTTGTGAGGGAAGCGGGGTGCAGACGTTTTTTACAGAAAGTTAGTGCTAAGCCGATTATAATCTAGTAACAGTCTACGTAGACTTCGTTGGCACGCATAAGGTCAGTCCAGAGCTTCAAATACAGTTGAGAACACATGGGTAAAAAGGTACTCTCCCAACATGCTATTTGTTGGCACGATGCCAACCTTTTGGCCGCCCGAGGACCGACTGCAAATCTAGGTAAGATGTCACGCCTTCCACGAAAAAATAAACCAGCATAAATAGGGCATCCTTGAAAAGACGGCCTCCGATCACTACCACCTCCATCCTATCTACCACAACCCTTGCGAAGACGTCAACGACGAATTCCCCCTTCTTATTCTCGCTATCGGTGAGAACACATTCGACACCCCACCAGCCATCATCTTCAAACATTATCCTCCAACACCAAAATATGGACTCAAATCCAAACCCGCCATTAATGAGATCTTCAAACCACTCATCGTCCTGGACGGTGAAGGGCGAATCCGTCGCACTGCGACTGCCAAGCCAGGGACTGGAGTCCCGACATATATCCACCGCATCAGCCTTACATACAAACAAATTCAGTCAACAAATGGGCCTCAATGAATATCTGAAATTGATGAGCAATTGGCTGTAGACCCGAGATGCACTCGCTACATCCGGCGCTACGCGGATACATTCAGTCAACACTTGGGCCTACTGGGTCACATGCGGTAAAACTGCAGACCAGACCGCCGCACAAACACACACGCCATTCACGATTCCATCCAACATCACCCAAATAAGACAAGGACTAGGCACCTCACGTCGGTAAGGAAGGTCGAACTGTCATACCGTCTATCCTGTGAGTTCAAACCTAGTGCGTACAATATGGCAGTGCCACCATTACAATCGAAGACCCCCTCTGATGCCCCACAATATGGATTCAGTAGCCGTGAGTTACTCACTAATGTATTTACCGTTTATCTACGCGTGCCACCCATAACCTAGTCCGGGTTACATGTAGCAGGCTGTCGTAAGGGTAGCTTGGATCTTACCTCAGTGAGCCATTGCTGCCTGACTCCCAGTTCGGAAAGGAACTGAGTTAACCCATCGAGCGGCATCTTCTCGGGCCACGACTTTAACGCGTCATGACAGGTTCGAGCGGGTCAGATTTACCTCAGTGCAGAATTGCCTAATTTTCCTTGTAGCTGGATTACACAGTGCCGACCTCACTTGCTCCTTATGCTGCAGCCGACTGGCCTGGTCTGGCAGTTTAGCAGATGAAGGGATTTGACGCCGTGGCTAACAAAGGTGAAAATTCCGTCTACACGTGCCATGCAGGCAACTCGATCTCCACTCCAGATGTATGAAACCGCATGTGCTTCACCCTCCTCAAACATTACCTACTCTCTGGCGGATCGATCTGTAAGAGACGGTCGGAATTAGTAGGATGCTTGATCTCGATTAGGTCGATTTAAGGTCTCCAACACTCGTTAGATTCAATGAGAGACAGGGTAATAGGGACAATAACCTTCAATTAAAGCCGACGCTCAAGAAAGAGATGTATTAAAACACTGTCAGAGGCATAATGTAATGAAATTAAAGCAGAATTGTGCAGAGCACTCGATAATTTATAGCAAAAGGTGCGGATGATAGTTCAAGGGATCAATATAACTACTTCGCTCGCGTTTAATCCAAAAATGTAAAAATAGTGCAGGATACATTGTTAGAAGTATGTGATACCGTACGGTATTAGCTGGCACGATGTCAACCGTTTGACCGTCCGGGGACCGACTGCAAATCCAAGTAATATGTCGCGCCTCCCAAACCAAAACAAGCCAGGCTATTCTTGAAATGACAGTCTCCACGTGCTCCCTCTCAAATGCGATTTTGCTGTTGACAAGATCCAGAAGAATATAAGACGCCTGCACACTGTCGGCAAGCGCAGCTAGGTGCCCAGGAACAAACGCGTCCTCAAATAACCAATGGAATGTTTCTAGCCTCCAGGGTGGACTCGTCCTAGTCATTCATCCATCTCCACCGTCCTGTGTATAGCAAAGGAGTGTTTTCAGGCCTGTAAAAACACCACAGAAATCGTCGACATTCGCCCACATTAACCAAAAGTCGTGTATTTCAAGGCATGTAAGAGATGGAAACATCTCAAGAAATGGTCGAAGATCAGCAGCCCAAAACTTTGATATTTATAGAAACTCGAAACACAGGTCTTGTCCCGTGTGAGCAACTAGCTCACTCACATTGGACAGCTGGCCACGAAGGCTCACAATCTGTCTCAGCGACCGCCCATCTTTAAGACAACCAATCAACAACTCCGCCGGGATGTCTAGCGAGTTTAATGTGGCCTTTTGGGCAGCCAAAAAAGGCAGGAATTTAAGTCTGACCACCATTTAATTGTCCTGGAACAGCGTTGTTATAAGAGGTGCCCCCATTAAATCGAAGGCGCATCTAAGGTGGGAAATGCCGACATCATCCTTCAGTATGATTTCTTCAATGTCACTCCTTTCAAGGGCTTCGCCACGAATATTGATGAAAATTTCCAGGCAAAAGTCCAGGTAAACATCCTTGAAGTAGAGTGGAAAAATTTGGCCATCATGAAAGTAGAGTTCACTGCAACCCATGAACTTCAACCCCGACGGACATGAAGAGGTGGAACTAGGGTCTAGATATGTCAGGGTTACATCAGCACTGTTTTCTTAATTACCGGCATTGCACTCATTTGGCTCATTGTCTTTATAGATTTTTGAAAATGCAAAGTGTACTTTAGCACTGGTAAAAAAATGAATCGTACTTCTGCCTCTCTGACAGGTAGACAAATACATCAGAGTATCCCAGAACCACAAGCTCTAGACTCGGAAATGCTATTCCTTCATTCATTTTTTTTTCAGCAAGAAGAATGCGAGGGATGTTCGCAGTTTCTGAAGATTTTGGAAATAAAAGTGCGTTTCCGTGGTGCAACAGGAGGTTTCAAGAAACCGTAGACTAGCACCTATCATGGCGAGTTTTCTAGTCTCCCTGAGACGTTTTAACACTGCATGAAAAGAATTGGAACACCACTCTCCAGCAAAACAGACTGTCACGGTGGGAAACTGTCCACCTCTGCATCAATGCCTGTCGTACGACGTAGACCCGGAACATGATACAGGCTCAGACATAGCCTGCGCAGTCCGGGCAGATGAGGGCGTCCAATGTAGGCAAAGTGGTCCACCACACAGATGCACTGAATACTGAAATCCACCGACACCACGTTTACCAAGGGCATGCCGACAAATTCATTCATAAAACTCTTGATCCCCCCTCCAGGCATGGGCCCCCCATTTCGGAGGGCAAGTTCCGTCTGCGAGCCAGTAAGCCTCTTCAGAAGTTGCCCTATCACTAGCTTATTATCCGCCCAGTTGTCATCGAGAAATAAGACAATGGGATTGTTAACAGCGACTCCTGGAAAGGTTAAGTCAAAATTAGACTGGTACCGGCGCGATAAATATTTGCGCAGTCGTTTACTCACCGCCGTCATTTTAATGGCGAGCTGCAGAGCGGAAGGTGCTTTCTGGACTTCAGTAAAACTTACCTTGAAGAGCTTTTCGGTCGATAGACTGGCAAACTGGTCGGAGTTCATTGCTCAGAACGAATGAGATTCAAACATTGAATGCACCGTCAATCGATCCTTTTATGAGATGCATGCCATGAATAGGAAACACTGTCACCAGTCACGCTGGTCCCCTGACGCTCTTCATCCAAGATGTCACGTGGCAGACATCCAAGGTATCCGCACGTGTTGCTGGCGCTTCAGGTGTTCGATGAAGGGTACATCTGAGGCCCTAAAAACAACTAATTACACTTTGGCTTACTTCTGAGGCAGGCGTCTCACCCCAAAAAAATAGATTACACTTGAAATGTTAATTCGGCAAACACGTGTTTTCAGTAAATCATCATCGGGATGCCAGTCGGTAAGATAGTGTACTCTGTACAATCCGAAAGTCGCGAGGGTGTCCTTCCAAGTGGGAGACAGTGCGGAGTCGTAACGTGACATGGTGAGGGCCATATATCCCGCTCCATAGGTTAGCTGCGGGGAATTTGCTCGTGAAGAGCGAAACTAGTCGTATTCTTCACGAACTCCCCCTACTACGCTTGGGATGTAAAGACCGATTCCCGATGAAGGCCACTTCCATATGTATCCACTCTTTCATGTGCTTCTGTAGAGCTTGTCTCGGCTGTCAACGAAGCCAGGTCCAGCGGTAAACCAAGGCCTTATGATATTACCGACAAAGACAGGGGCGACTGAAATGGCCATTTCTGGCTTATTAGCCGTCATCAGCCAGTCATACCCAACCCCAGGCGCTGCGGCGCCCGAGGCTCGAAATTGCAACCTGATGGGCAGAAGTTCAACGTTATACCCACTGCACCACGAGCTTGTTGTCTTGCGTCTCTCTGCACATTCCCCGGCTCCCTGCCTCTGTCAAATGGTGGTTACTATCTCCTCACTTGTGCGGATCGATTCACCCGGTGGCTGGGAGCTCTCCCTCTGCCCGTTGTTCAGGCCTCAACGGTGGTTAGAGCGTTCCTCAGTCGATGGGTTGCCATCTTTGGTGCTACCGTAAGACGTTTTTCACATTAAACGGCCAGGTCAACGAGCAAAAGAAGGGGACGCCAATGGGCTCGCCTCTGTCTGGACTAATTGCCGAAGCAGTTTTGCAGAGGCTTGAGCAGCTGGTCTTCAGATCGTACCCACCGAAGTTCAGGGCCAGATACGTCGACAACACGTTCGTCATAATCAAGAGGAGTCACTTGCAGGCTTTCAGGGTATTGTTGAATTCAATCTTTCGCGACATCCAGTTTACCACAACCAGTTGCCTTTCCTTGATGTCCAAGTTACAAAGCTGGCAGACGGGAAGATAAGGACAACGGTCTACCGTAAGGCAACCAAAACTAGGCGTATCCTCTATTTCCGAAGCAACCACCCTGTTGGCCACAAACGCAGTTGTGTCAGAACCCTCTTCCGACGTGTCCAAACACACTGCAGCGACGACAGCGGGAAGAAGGAGGAGATGGAGTACTTACATGCCCTTTTTACAGCCAACGGTTATCCAAAGTCCTTCATCTGCAAATGCCTCAGGAAGCCTCAGTTTGAGCGGTCGCACGAAGAAAAGCCAAAGTGTTGGCTCGCAATCCCCTATGTGAGGAACGTTTCAGAGGCGACTGCAAGAATCCTAAAACCTTTTGGGAGAAAAACAGGGCACCAATTAAGGTCAATGCATGCACGGGCGATGGCTGCCAACTGTCAAACGCCTCCCCTCGACGAGTGACATGCCAATTGACAGCAATTATCCTCCTCCCCCTTCTTTCGCCCCGGTGACTGCAGCGATGCTTCCTAGGTGTATGCCGGCGATGAACGCCAAAGCCAATTATGGACTCCCCCACCCCGTCCTCCCTAAAGTTTACCCTGTTAAGGTTAACCCGTATAATCAACTCTATGTTACAAAATGGCTGTTACCCCCTATAAATACTGTGAGACGTGGTACGATACTCACCTCCGACGACGGAAGCTTGTATGCTCTTGAAACGTCAGGACAATACACCTAGAGTCCCTCAGATCGCCTTTTTTTCTAATTTATGTCTTGGGATGGGCATATTCGCTTCTATTACGGCAGTTCGACCGTCGATTTCGACGAGGTCCACCATATGCTCCACACCAGGTGGTGCAGGGACGGTGACTTGCGCGTGAATTAGTTTTAAGTTATAGTAGCCTTGCGCTGCAGCTACCAAACTCTCTCCACCTCCCCACCTGAGCCCAGTGTCAAGACAGAGTCAAGAAGACTGGAGATGGGAGAGGGCGCAAGTGGCTGGCGCGGTAGGAGCCGCCCATGGGCGTGCCACCACACCTAGCTCGGATCCCACGGAGTGGGAGTGCCATAAAGGCCACATTAAGAAGAAGCCATTGCAACCTGACTCTCAGTCCGCCAGTCAGCCACTCCACACAAAACACACATTTGGCTAACCACGCGGTCCAAGTTATCCAGTCAATTGGCAACCTTCCAAGCCACGGCTTTTAGCGCACCGTGATAGTTTCAAGCGCGTCAGATTGTTTATAGTGAGGAAAATACGCGGATCTCTCGACCTCACTCTCTCCCCTACCTCAACAATCAGACCACTGTCCGAGCCGGTCAGTTATCTGATGCGGAAGCGGGCGCAGCTGCTGGTGACCTCGTCTACATGTACTACGTACACGACCTGGTCCCCCAACACAAGCACCAGGATTTCCCACAACAGGGGGTTAAACGGCTTACATCTCACATGTGTGAGATAGCCAGAGGTCACGTTAAGAAGGAGCCATCGCAGCCTGACTCCCAGACCACCAGTCAGCCACTCCCACACAAAACACACATTGGGCTGACCACGCGGTCCGAGTTATCCCGTCAGTTGGCAACATTCCAAGCCACGGCTTTTAGCGCAACATTATAGTTTCAAGCGCGTCAGATTGTTTATAGAGAGGAACATGCGCTGAGCTGTCGACCTCTGACGAAAAATGCGCTGAGATGTTGACCTCAATCTCTCCCTCACCCCACAATCAGACCACCATCCGAGCCAGTCAGTTGTCTGATGTGGGAGTGGGCACATTGGCTGACGGGTCGGCGTACCCGTCTTCGCGCGCCACAGCACGACCTGGCCCCCATAACGCACACACCAGGATTTACTTACTCAGGGGATATGGAGGAGCCATCGCCGTCTGACTCCCAGTTCACTGGTCAGCTACTCGACACACACAGCACATACACTGGGCTGACGGCGTGGTCTGGTGTAAGCGTCAGATTGGCAGCCTTCTAAGCCACGGTTTCTAGGAAACCATGATTTACTCAGGTACATTCTGATGATTGTAAAGTGTTGTCTATGTTTAAGTGTAGATGGTGTGCGCTGATGTGGCTTAGCCTCCGGTGGTTTACCGCAGGTTGTCTTGGAGGCGCATGTGTCCTAATAGGCCGATGCGGTGTGTAAATGCGCGGGAGCAGTGAGGGCAGTGGAGGCGGGCGCGGCAACTGTATGTCGGAGCCCCAGGCATTGGTTCACCAGCCTCACTGCGATGGATTCGCAGGTGACCGATCAGGCCGATGCGTGAGTTGAAGTTGCGGGCGCAGTGTGGGCAGGAGAAATCGGTAGAGGCTGGGGGATGTCATTCATGGTAGTGGGGGTGGCAGTGGCGGTAAGAATGGCAGGAGCGGAGGGTGTGCATGATGTATCGGTGTTGTCGGCATTGTGGTGAATTCCGCTGTCATGGATGCGCATGTAACCGAATAGGCCCATGCGGTGTGTAAATGCGCGGGAGCAGTGAGGGCAGTGGAGGCAGGCGCGGCAACTGTATGTCGGAGCCCCAGGCATTGGTTCACCAGCCTCACTGCGATGGATTCGCAGGTGACCGATCAGGCCGATGCGTGAGTTGAAGTTGCGGGCGCAGTGTGGGCAGGAGAAATCGGTAGAGGCTGGGGGGATGTCATTCATGGTAGTGGGGGTGGCAGTGGCGGTAAGAATGTCAGAGCGGGAGGGTGTGCATGATGTATCGGTGTTGTCGGCATTGCGGTAAATTCCGCTGTCATGGATGCGCATGTGACCGAATAGGCCCATGCGATGAGTGAATGCGCGAGGACAGTGAGGACAGTGGAGGCGACGATCTGTGCTGTGTGTTGGTGCTCCAGGCACTGGTTCACCAGTCTCTGTACGATGGATTCGCAAGTGACCGTCCAGGCCAATGCGTGAGGTGAATGTGCGGTCGCATGGAGGACAGTTTAGGAGAGAGTCCCCATCGCATTCTGCGGTTTCTGTGACCCGACTCCGGACGCCTGATGTCGGCGTCTTACTGTCCGGTGACTGGACTAAACCACAGCTGGCCACTCCAGTGGCAGCATGACTGCTAGTCACCAAAAAACCACCACCACCACCCTCATTGTCTACATGCCTTCAGCTCCAGTAGAAAACGGAATACCGCGCCCGCTTCCCCCAATCTAGAGATTTCCATGTTAGTAGCTCTCAAATTTCAGTGAGAATTTTCGCTTTAGTTTAAATTGTCTCAATTATGTCACCGTCAAGTTCTTCAGATCAGAGACATGGCCAGCAGCTGCAAATCATGTCTGGTTGGCCATCTTTGCCCATTGTAGTCAGTACTCGACTAAGTGTGCCCATGTCTGGCGCAGTCGCACTTGCTTTTGTAAAAAGATCCTTTTTCAATCTACGCACACAACAGCCCGAACTAAGAGCGCGGTTCTGACATTTCCTACGATCTCATTGGCTGGCACAGCTTTATGCGAGAACGCGTCTTTGCGCGCAGCAACATCAGCAAACAGATGCCTTAAGAGAACAAAACCGACATTCCTGGCATATGCGTTTGTCCGGCACTGGAAAAAAGTTTACTTTTCCTACCCTGCCCACCGGATGTTAAAATGGCGCAGCGCACAGCAGCTGACAGGGCAGTGACCTTGAGGTATCCGGACGCCTCCCCAAGCTTGTTGCCAGATAATGCTTAATGAGTGAAATCGTGCGCCGACTAGATAAGGGAACTACCGCTTAGATGTTTACCGCACACTCGAAAGCCCTTTAACGCCACGGAGAATGAGGGGGCGGTTCAAGGTCGCCAGTCAGCCCTCCGTTTAAGCGTAAACAAATAATCTTCCAAATGGCATTCAATTTAAAGGTAGACATGCTAGGGCCCAGCGATTCCTGTCTACCCAGGAAACGGAGACGCGCATACACCCGACGGGTGGTCTGTTAAGAGCACATGAAAACCAAATCTCGAGGCGACAGGGAGACAGGATGGAAAGAAGTCTGAAAATAGCAAGTTCGATAGGCCGTAATGTCCCATTGTCATCCATTTACCCCCTTTTGATATGTTCTCATTTCTCCCACACCTTCGAAGCTGGGAAGGCTCAGTCCGAGCGAATCTGCGGATGTTTGATCCGAAAAAGGAATCGCATAAAATCCCCCTGATTGGAGGGGTTGACAACTAAGGTGGAAATAACAAAGCGTGTATCAGCCATCAAACTTCGTCCATCATCCCCTCCGAAAATTTGATAAACAGAACAGAAGTTGGGCTTATTATGAACAAGTTCTCGAGAAACTGGCTTATTTGTGAGATTCCGAACCCCAATTTACGTTCTTCGTCAGAGCTACGGGTCCCCATTGTAATAAAGGTTGCCTTGTGCAAATACCAGCAAGTGTAAATAGTACTGAGCCATAATCTTAATCCTAGAATTCACCCTGAAATGAACAGTAAACCTAACCTTAAACAGAACCAAAACTCTAACCTGAACACTAACCCATATTTCCCTAAAAATTTACCCATTCCGTGTCTTGTCTTGAAGGGACAACAGTAAAAATCTGGTTGATTAGACCTACTTCACAGCTCTGCAAGGAGTGCTCCTGACTTTGATGGCAGGCGCCAAGCATGGACCAGACTGCGTAAGGTTTGATAGGTTGGGGACCTCACGGTTTCTTGCGATTCCCTTCTGTGCTGTTTTCTTGTCAAAGTTGGTCCAGCGTTGGTGCATTTACGGGCTAAGAGAGTGTAGTAGAAAAATAGTAACTTACTTCAAGTGCAGATGACCGAACGTGCATGGGCAGTGAGAACGAATGTCGCCACAGGGGAAGTTTGAGCTAGTTGGGCAAGACCCGGTCACACTTGGAACTTCGACGAGGCTGGAACCTTCCCGGGGGAGATGAAAATCACGTGAGTCGGGAGCCAATTGATTCATGGTGCTCCGACTTGCAACCAATGAACAAAAGAAATCCTCTCTCCAGCACCCAGTACGTTGCCAGTATCCAATCCCCAGTTTGGAGCACCCTGGGTTTCGAACCCAAGAAATTTTATCATTGAGTTCAACCTCCTGCCATTGTATCAGTGATCCGCCGTCCTGTCGATTGAAATTGCATATATTACTTATCGTAGAAAGGACATTAACCGATCTGTTTACGGGACCTTCTTGTCCTGTTCAACCTTGTGGTTCAAGGTGAAGCTCTTGTCGACTCAACTAAAATGTAGATGTACCAATTTCCAAAGCCTGCTTTCTAAATAAGAGGAGCTTATATCTACCTATGCCAAACATTATCATAGCTAAAGCATGGTGTCCCCCGAAGGTTTACGATAGAGAAGGTGCTCTCCCCGATTGTCAGTTGTCCAGAGCAGGACGTCAAGGTGGGGGTTTGCTCACTTATGTCAGACACGGCTTACTCGTGTCAGAAAAGCATGGGAAAGAACGCGCGCGAAACTGAGGCCATCTGGCTCACAATCAGGATGCCGGGGTTCTGAACACTCGGCATCCTGACGGTCTACCGACCACCGAGGAACGAACCACAGTCAGAGAGTAGTCTGAGTGAGGAATTAGAAACGTTTGCTATGTGACCCAATGGCCAAATTTACTGCCTCGAATATCGACCGGAATCTGGGTTCTGCACCAGACTCGGAATTAAACTTTGATCGCCGCCTCCTAAAGTAATACCAAAAAATCTTTCTAACTCATTATTTCTTATCTGCATCAACAAAAAGCAGTAATAAACTTCCCTAACCGTACTTTTGTTTTGCTACCCCGAAAATTGGGACCTTAAACAAAATAAGCAAATAATCAAACTCGAACTGATGCAATTTTGGAGCGGCATCATCTTAACTCTCACGCGCAGCATGGAGTCCGCAAAGGAGGGTACTGCTTTACCAATTTGCTTTACTGTCTGGAACGATGAACCCGAGCGATTTCTGGAGGAAATGTGGTGCACACGGTCTACAGAGACTTTAAGAAGGCCTTTGACAGTGTGCCTAACCAGCGTCTCCTCTACAAACTCCGTCCGACAGGGGCAAGCTTTTGAAGTGAATCGGAAGCTCCTTGATTGGTCCACCTCACGTTGTCCAGCTTCGTACTCGGCGGAGGTAGCATTTGAAAATGGGGTTCCTCAGGGCTCTGTTCTTGGCCCTATTCTATTTTGAAGGAATGTCTCAGCAATGACACCCGTCAACGGCGAACCCATCGGAGCCCGTTTTATTTGTTTGTAGACCGTTCCTTCAAAGGTGAAATTGGTTTTGAGGCAGAAAGTGAGCAACTGGATGAGGTGCCCTCGTTTGGACTTCTTGGTCCCCTCGTCACATTTGCTCTCAAGTAGACCGCTGACGACTTCCCTTGCAAGAGTTTGAGCAATTGAGATGAAGAGTGAGGTAACAGCAAATTATACCACGATGCCGTTTGTGTTAGATATGACTCAGGAAGTCTTTCCAAAAAATGTACGGCTGACCGAACAGTCCTACCAGATACAGTCCAGAAATAGGCAAAGCCACTTGACCAGCTTGAAGGTGAGAGTTCCACACAGAGATAGGATGGGTCGAAGTGGAGCACCGTGTATGTGCAATTTAGGCAGCCCATAGAACATCACCATGACCAAGTTTGTTGGATTTATAGTAAGTCGTTTTGCTTTTAAGATGGCACCGTTATCCTAAAAACTAGCGAGCGTCGTACTGATTTGTGCCACTAGCTTCTTCATCGGATCTCCAACGCATCTGCGGTACGCATTACGGTCATTGGGCAGGTCATTGACCTTCAGAATATATTTTGACTAGTCGAGTGCTACTGTGCGGCACCCCTTGTCAGCTGGCATTCCAACGATCGTCCTGTTAGCCTTCCGTGTCTTGAGGGCACCCTGCTCCGCTCGCGGAATTGTCACACGTATTTTTTGTGTCAACAGTAAAGCTGTAATTTATTGTCAGATGAGGTGACCAAGAGGTTGAAGCATGCTGGATGCTTTAGCACTTGAAATTGCATCGGCTTCAGTTCTTTGGAGGATATATTGGGGACCGGGGTCTTGTTGTGATCTTGTGTGGTGGAACTTAGTTTTTTTGGAATATATCCCTCAACTACCTATCTCATCTATATCTCCGTTCATTGACTCTATTGTCTATGTCTATGTCCAGCAGTGTTGCGCCGTTCACTTCAATGGGCTCTGAACACTTTGGAATTATCTGGCCCAAGACTCTGCGCTATTTCTGCAGCCGCATATAACAGTTCTGGATGAGTACACGGCTCATTCGCCTGCCATGTAGCATCACCCATTGCTTCTTTACGCCTGTGTTCACCGACAGCTCTTCGGTAGCACATGATTGTCGAGGTGTCTGTGGAGGAATTCGATTTGCACTTACGTTGCAGACACGCGAACGACAAAGATTTCCCATCGTCGTGCTGACTTTAGCGCATCATGCCCGAAAATATTGCTAACTGAAGCGAAAATACGCGTCTCCGGGCATAGCTGAGAAGAAGAGATGATTACAGAACCATAGGTTTTTCGTCAAACTTCTCCGCAAGGCATCCTGCGTGAATAAATTTAGAGCCCTAGAGCATGTTCAGCACCTATAAATACTGTGAGTCGCCGTAGAAAACCAACTTCCGACGATGGAAGATTGATGGCTTTTCAAACGTCAAGATAATAAACCTATGGTTTCCGTGATCACCTCTTCTTCTCACATATATATTACGCTTAACTCCGTGTCCTGCACTTAAAAATTCCTGAAATTATTACCATGATTATTATCTGGACTTCATCTATCATAAACCGCACAGAAAATGCTGGGGCATCCACTGAGGATCCAAACCCCTCGTTGCTGCGTCATTTAGCAGCAGAAACACCAGCGCAACACGTGTCAGGGCTTTTAGCTAGTACCTATGTCGGGAGTACGGGAGTATACCGTCTTTGCAGTGTGCTGGAGCGTTGGACAACCAACAGGTCGAGAGCTCAAACCTCGGTTGCCGCGACATCTGCGGTTGGGTAAGGCTGGCTGAAAACGGCTAATAAGCCCGAAATAACCATTCCAATCTTCCTTGTCTTGTCGTTTACGTCCCTCTGCCTATATCCCTAGCCCCTGCCTGGCTGCTGGCGCGGATCGAGAGTGAGCCCCAAGGCACAGCGGGACGAGTGAGTCCTGTAACCGATCGGTGAGTGCCTACTTACCATAGTTAATATTCCCGATCTTAACCGGGAAGACGACAAAACCCTGGCTAAATGGTTAGAGCATTGGATTTCTAGTCAAAAGTTCGCGGTTGCGAGCCTCGGGTGAGGCATCATCTTGAGTTGGCTATGGCTGGCTAATGACAGTTAACAAGCCAAAATGGCCATTCCAGTCTCACTTGTCTTTGCCGGCAATGTGCAAATGTCCATATATATAATGACGAATACCCCGTTCGTCTCCTCATCGAATGTACTAATTGATATAACGCTAGTCCCGAACAGTTTTTTTATTTATGTGTCTAAATACAATAGGTTAGGTCTTCAGGATAGGCCATCCCAATTTTGACCTCGATTTCCTATGAAAATCAGTGAAGAAATTGCCGCAAATTTAAACTTACACGTGCAAGTGTAAGTAGTATGCTTTCCGTGCGCAGAAAATGAATCCACGCTGTTCCTTGCACCGACCGGATTTGGCAAATGCCTCCTCAGCGTATTGCACATTTAGTTGATACGTTCATATGGAGCACTAAAATGCCCTTATTTCGATTTCGTTAGGATTTTCCAGCACACAGTCCTTCGACTTCTTTCGCGCTGCGTATGCTTCCGATTCATCGTCCACTTTTTCGCTTTCTGCTTTTTTTATAATTTCACAAAATGCTGGCCCAACTAATAAGTACCCAGATTTTGTGTGTGGGGGCCAAATAAGATGCTTTGAGGTGCGCTAATGAGCCCGCCAGCAGTCATACAGTCCATAAATAACCTTACACATTTAGACATTACCGACAGAGACAGAGGAGATTGGAATGGCCATAAACCATCATCAGCAAGCCACACTCAACCTCAGTTGTTGAGGCAACTGAACCCTGCTCGCACCCACTGCGCCACGAGCTCGTTGTCTTGCCGGTTTCGATCGGGAATATTAACGATGGTAGTTGGGCGCTCACCGATCGGGTACAGGACTCACTCGTCGCGTTGTGCCTTGGGGCTAACTCTAAAGCCCCGACAACATCCGTAAGGCAGCTAAGGATATAGGCAGAATAGCATGACCGACAAAGACTAGGGAGACTGGAATGGTCACTTCTGGCTTATAAGCCATCATCAACCAGCCATACCCAACCCCAGGCGCTGCGGCACCCGAGACTCGAACTCATGACCTGTTGGACAGATGTCTCACGCTCTACCCACTGCTCCACGAGCTCGTTGTCTTGCCGGTATCGATCGGGAATATTAACAATGGTAGCTGGGCGCCCACCGATCGGTTACATGGCTCTCTCGTACCCCGCCAGCATTCGCAGAGCGGCTAGCGACAGGATGACATTTCCGACAAGGACCGGAACAGTGGAACAGGTTCGTCTGAAAAAAATTGAGTTGTACTCTAGATTGTATTCATTTATACGGACGCCCAGTAGTACGCAGTATGCTTGATGTGTGTAGGGAACAAAGTCGCACTGTTAATTATCCCAGTCCGCGGTGGACGAATGTTTCTTCTGTTTGTTGCACATACGCTTAAAAATTCCGAATGAAATACCAAAATGCTCTTCCTCAGGGATACCTTTAAGTTTCGAGCACAAAGTCCTCCTCTGTCTGTGTTGGTGTTTCATCGTCCACTTTCGCTTTATGGTATTTTTTTATAATATGACAACAATCCTGGCTCAACTAATAAGTACCCAGATGTTTTTTTTGTAAGTCGTAGAAGAACGGGGGCTAAAAAAGATGCTTTGAGGTGCACTAATGAGACACCAAGAACCGGTAAGTTTACTGCGCTGGCGCAAGCAGAGAGTGCACGCATACTGGTTACTGTAAATTGGCTTGGAGCCGCTCTGCAACGGTTTGGCAAACCCCAATGCTTCCTACAACGATGCTGTGAGGGTGATTTTCTTGGTCCGCCAGACGTGCTGTTTACTCAATGAAGTGGCATATTATTCAGCCAGATACTTATCGGGGACTTGCGGCGCTCCGAGAACGCCTTCCCTACTACCAGTAAGGAGCGGGAAAATACCCACAAACTAGTCCTGACAGTAAATCCAGGGTATGAACACCCTGATCCGTCACGAGGAGTCAGGTTTGCGCTGGATTGCATACTGCCGATCAGGGCTGGGTGCGCCATGACGGCGGGTCGGTGCTGCGACACCATCAGCCTGCTGCTAGAAGTCACTCGTGCGGTAACCGCACAGGAATAAAGACCCAAACCTGTGCTCAGTTCTTTCACTACCACCACCACCACCACCACCAACTATATTCCCCCTCCCAACCCACCAACAGCGAGAGGGTGTCAGCTGGTACGTAGTCAAAGTCACAATCCGGGTTTTCTCCCTGCAGGATGAGTGAATTTGTTTTCATCTGATTACTGTCAGTTTTGACAGTTGGGCTACGATTTTATGTGTTAGTACGGGCTTGTGCGCCAACTTTGGAAGCTGTATGCACCACTGGCATGACATTTGACGCTAAAAGAGCGGTGGTTATCTTCTAGAACAGTCGCACGTAGCCGCACAGTAATCAGGCCTCCAACAAATGCTGGGTATCACGTCTTCTGCAGCCGGCTGTGGCTCGCAGATCGCAAAATACGCGGTGGTAAAACTCAAACAAACGACAATACCCCCCGTACCCATCTCCCACGCCATACTCTCCGGGCTGCTCGGCTGAGTTAGCTCACACTAGCAGCCTGGAATGTTCGTTCCCTTTTAGACAATCTGAGGACCAACCGGCCGGAACGGAGGACGGCGCTAGTCGCTCGGGAACTGTCCCGCTACAAGGTGGACATTGCTGTTCTCAGCGAGACCCAATTCTCTGAACAGGGTCAGCTGGAGGATGTGGGTGCCAGCTACACCTTCTTCTGTAGCGGCCGGTCAACGGCACAGCGACGCGACGCTGGTGTCGTTTTTGCCATTTGGAAAGACATCGTGGGGTGACTGCCTTGTCTGCCGCAGGGTATCAATGATCGCCTGATGAGCCTCCGCCTACGTCTTCGGGGAGACAAGTTCGCTACCATCATCAGCTCCTACGGCCCCCAATGATGAGCTCTGATACGACGAAAGACAAATTCTACGAGGACCTGTACGCCCTGCTGGCGACTGTGCCGAAGGCTGATAATTTAATTTTCCTTGGTGAGTTTAACGCCCGCGTCGGGACAGACAGTGCCACGTGAAGCGGAGTACTGGGTCCCCACGGTGTTGGTCACTGTAACGATTGGGGCCTCCTGTTTCTGCGAACATGTGTGGAACAGTGTCTACTGCTGACCACCACCTTCTTCCGCCTTCCGACGCAGGAGAAGGCCACGTGGATGCACCCTCGGTCGCGGCGCTGGCAGCTGCTGGACTATGTTCTCGTCCCGAGGCGAGATCGACAGGACGCGCTGTTGACCAAGGCGATCTGTGATGTCAATGGTTGAAAGGATCCCCACCTCGTCATTTTCAAGATGAGGCTCCAACTTCAACCCCAAAAAAGGCCCCAAGTTTAGTGTTAGTGCGTGCGTGTGTGCAAGCGTTGGGGGCTGCCTGCCGCACTGCCCTGAGTGTTGTGATTTAAAGTGAAAATGGTTCTAGACTCCGAATTGGCAATTTTTGCTCATCCTCGAGCCATCTGTTGGATGAATGCGTGACAATCCGAGAAGCAACCAATCGGAAAGGAGGATGGCACTAGGCATGCGTTAAGTCATGAGATGGCCGTTGATGCCCTACTGCCGACAAGGCATTGGTTCCACGATGTCGTGGTGGAATACGCAGGTGATGCCGGCATCGCGACAATCTGTCTTTGGGCTACTGTTCCAGACGAACGCGTAGCTGGTACCCACCTCCTTCAGCTGACTCTGTTCGGAGAATCTGGTCTCACTGAGAGCAGCAGTGTGTAACTTGTATCTCGGTAGTTCCCGAGTGCCGTCCTCCTTTCCGATGAGTTGTTCCTCGGATTGCCTTAAAGAGAACGAACATTCCAGGTCGCTAGGATTGGCGGACTCCTGTGGGGTGGGGCGGAGGTGATTGGGACGGGGGTTGTTGTTGGTCCACGATTTGTTGACCGCGAGTTTCGCATCTTCGAGCCACAGTCCTCATCCACGCCAGGATATGCATTGCTATCCCTCTCAAATAGCTACAAATCAACCCGGAAACCTGGAAGGACCTCGCCCAGGATCGACTGTTCTGGGGAAGAAACCTGAAATAAGGATCGGCCATTAATGAGGCCAGCCAGATCACCACCATGGAAGCCAAAAGAGCGGCTTACACGTCACAAGCGCCTCGGATCCACACACTAACACACTCAACACCCACCAACATGCTAACCCTTTCAACGAACATTAGGCACACAGATCGGCCTCGTGGGACTTCTCCTAAAGCCAATATATTCATCTGCTGCCTCTGCAAATGTTCCCATCCTAAACTATGTCTCAAACCCCATGGTGCCCACAATTACGACCACCCCCAGCACCTGTGATCACACTGCGAATACCACCCACCTTCGATCACCAGCACCCTCCTCCTTGCCACAAACCTCGCGTCGGCCACAGCAACAACCATCCCTGAGATCACCACCTATCCATTCCTCAGCACCGTTGAGTCCACTTCCGATACCCGTCAACCACTACTCTCACCAACACAGCCCCCACTCCCAGCAATGGGACTCGATCTCAACCTGCCATCCTTGCGATCACAGATTCACCTTACGCATCCGCCTCTTCTGCCAGTCCCGAATCCATCGCACTGTCGTCAGAACATCAGTGCCCAGAGTCCACCGATAGCGCCACAGTGGAGACCTGACGGTTTCAAGTGCCAAATGTCACCCAGTCCACCACGCTCGAAGTCCTCGGACGCGCACGCCGTCGACACCAGGGCTGGTTTGACGACAATGACACCGCTTTGTACCTTTTTATACCGCGATACTAAGTTTGTAATGATGAGGCCTTCTGGGCCTTACATATACAATTTTTCATTTATTATTTATTTCCTGTTAAGCTATCTTTATTGATATCTTGTTAGGCACTGTGGTCGGTTGGATACCCTAACTTTTGATGAAGGACGGTGGTATTCTATTAGATTCAACGTCTACTCCTTAAGTAAATTCCAGTCCTCAGTGACGCTCCCGGAGAAGATAAGATCCCAGTCTATTCGTGATGCCTCAGTTCTCTTAAGTCATCCACTGTCTGAGTAGGAGGCTACTGCTTTTCGATCGAACTGCAGGTCGTTGTGTTTACTGGCTTTGTTGCACTGAGTAGTATTTTAATTTGATCTGGCTGCCCTCCATACCCAGTGTCATGGGCTTTCTCCAGAGAAATTATCTCTGGGAGTGTCATCTTTCTCTATTCCGGATTCTGAGATTGCTCTCACCCAGTCTGGATCTGTTGACGAGCTCTACTTTGGGCTCT